>VZTI01001242.1:142405-166138 GCA_013397865.1 Struthidea cinerea
GACGGGCTCGGCGGGCGGCCGCCCCGGGTGCCCCGATAAGGGATTTATTATTAGCGTTTCATCGACTATTTTTAAAAATCCCGAAATAATCGCCGCAGAGCACCGGTGAAATGAAATAGCTCGTCTCCCATCTCCTGCTTCCCGCCTCCCCCTCCCGAAGCGTGAAACAGTGTAAAGTCCTCTTAACCTATATTAATATCATAATTAAAAGCTCGTCTAACCGCGGGAAGCCAATCTAATTATGAAAAATTGGCGGAGTAAGAAGTATATGTGACAAATCCTTGAGTTGATGATTGCTGTTAATTCACACTGTGCTGCGGAAGACGAGCTAAAAAAAAAAAAACCAACAACTTACTAAATGAAATGGATCTGTCTGAGATTGCCAGTAATGTTTTTACAGACCTGACTAAATCATGTACCTCGGTATCATTAACTAATGTGTGCAGCGAAATAAATTATATATATTGGAAGGGGAAAATACATTCCTTGGCTGAGAAGTTGCAGAATGTTTGGAGCCAAAGAGCAGATCGTTTAAATGGTAGGGGGTGGGAATTTCCTTGGCTTCCCTCTGGAAATAAATCACAGCTCAGTGTCTGTGTGCATGCGTGTGCACCCACATGTGCATTTATATAAAAATCTGTGTATAGAAAACCTCCGTGCGCACGCCTTGGGACACAAATTTTGCAAGTACTGTTTACTGAACGCATTTTTTCTAGCAGTTTGGAGACAATAAAACCAGAACCGAGATGCTAACCAGGAACATACTGGAACACTTCTGATTATCCGGCTGAATTGTATACAAATGAAGTAAATTTAGCATGGCACCATTTATAAATTCCGTGCTTTACAATCAAAATTCCAAATCTAGCTGTTTGCAGCTAAGAATAGCGCAGGGAGCCCTTTTCTTTACTCCCTCTTTCTGGATTCCCACGAAAACCGTTATCCTAGAGCCTACTCATTAAATGGCCAAATATTTCACTGGAGCTCAGCCCATTTCTAGAAGAAATGCTGTTTACTCATCAAACCTAGGCTGGTCAGAGCGCTCAGAATTTAAGCTTTTTCTTTAATGTCTGACACAAAGCAGGTGGGCTTTCTACCTAAGGAGCAGGGGGACGGGGTTTCTGCATGACACTTGGTTGTCCCACCTTAACTTCTTTCTGGAGAAAAGGAGCTCCAACTTTGCACAACTGCGGTGGAAGGCAAGTAGAGAGAGCATGGGAAGCTGAAGTGTTGCAGCAGTACATTAACAGAGATATCAGTAAGAGGACTAAATGATAAAATGGCACTGGGAACTACCATTACTCATGGGGCAGGTGGCAATTTATCACGAGGTAATCGCGGCGATAGGGTGGTGAGAGTCCTGAGAAATCGTTTGAGTGGCTTTTTATCTTTGAGAAGCACGGTCTTTTACAGTGACATTATTTAATTTACTGAATCACCCCTCAGCAGCATGAACAGCTTCATTGATGAGTTCAAGGAGCAGTTTTGTTCTCGGCAGCGTGTGTTTGTATTTCTGTTGATAACCTATCCAAAAGAGCTTGTTTGTAAAAGCTGTTTGTGAGACAAAACTCCCGTCTAAATGACATAGCAGCATTTGTGGCACAAATTGGCTTCCTAACTTGCTGGAGGGACGTGTGGAGACCCATCCTTGACGTTTTCACACTCAAAAAAAAAAATCCTCCTGCAGACAGCACAGGAAACCTGCTCGTTACTGGGAGTTAGGGAAAAGTTGGGGGCAGTGAGAGGATGATGGAAGACAGGGAAGCAAAGGGGAAACTGTGCTCCCCTAAGCTCTGGGTAAATACTATCTGTTGCCTCCATCCAAAGTACTGTTTCACTTATCACTACCAAGGAAAAAAGTGACCTCAGCGCATTATTTTTGGCCCTGTCGGTGGCATGAAAGGACAGGTGTCCTGAGCTACATCTGTGCCCTGAGGAGCCAGGCACCACAGCTGATGCCTGCCAGCTTCTTACGTGCCCACTCCTTCTCCGTGCCCTGGGGTAATGCCTGTGTCTGGTGAGGATGGGGTGAGGGTCAGAGCTCTGTGGGTGGCAAGGGAGGGGGATGCTGGCTTCTGAAAGGACCGTGGTGATGTCCTGTCACTGCAGAGAAAAGTTTGGAGGCACAGGGACAAGTGCCTGGGACTAAGCCCAGCTTTAGGGGTCAAGTCTTTACCCCTTAAGCTTTCAGCAGTCAAAAATCCCCCGTGCGAACACCTGCCCCCTTTGAAAACAAACTTCAGTGTTGTCAGACCAGCGCCCCAAAGAATGAAATGTTCCTTCCCCTCTTCTCTGGAAGACCTTGTTCAATCCAGAGCTGGGAGTTCCAGCACGTCTCCGTGGGCTTCTGGTGTGTACTGCCCAGCTTCCCCTGGTAGCACTGCAGCTCTTTCCATTAACAGTGAAAACGATGGAGCATATTAAGCTAATAATTAATCAGAGATGACAAGGGACTAATAACTGTATTGATTTAATTAGGACTTCTTTTTCCAGCTCTGTAACTCGCAGTCATGCACATCACTGACTTAACATTTTAATTTGTCGTAATAACTTATTAATTTCTGGGGGTGAGCGTGCGCACGGCCGGGGCAGCGGCTCCGACTTTGTGCCGGGCTGCAGGCATGTGCCACGGGAAGCATTCCTCGCCCTGCCCCAGGCTGGCAGCAAACAGGGCAGCTTGGCAGTCACTGGGAGCTCTGGCAGGGCGTCGAGGTGGTGGGAAACGGGGCGTTGTGCACTCAGGTGTGGTGGATGTGCCGGGAAGGTGGCGTGGAGCTCCGGGGCCACATGCTGAGGTTGCACGGGTGTGTGACGTGAAATATGAGGGGAAAGAAACGTGCCAGAACAGGAGGCAGGCAGCAGAGCAGCCCTGGGAAGTAGCAGTGTTTGTTGGCACCGGGAAGGGAAAAAATGTCCCTTTTGACTCGAATTGCACCCTTTGGGTTCTGGCAGTTTTGAGAAAAGGAAGTGCTTGGGGACGTGCTGTGGTTGGAAAATAAGGCTGGTTTTTAATTAGGACCACTTTGGGGAGAGGAAGAAAGGAAGGGGCTGTGACAGGCATGAAAAGCTTGAGGACTTTACTGTGTGAAAGGCTGGTGAATGCCAAGTTTGGCCCCACCTCCTGTTCTGCTGGGGATGCTTGGCACTAACCGGGGCACGTTTGGCATCTTACACAGCTGGGTCCTGAGCGAGATCCCCTGGGATACACTCCTGACCAGAAACCTCTCCAGCAGGAAGGAGCTGTTCCCAGTGAGGTCATAGTGCTAAAGAGGTGCTGGTATCCTGGGGAAAGAGATCCCCTCAGCCTCCCCACAGAGCTCAGCATCCCGCTCCCTGTCGTCCAGGTACTCGCAAATCCTTGCCCTGTGCCCTCGGAAGGCTGATCCCGCTGCTTTGTCCTCATTTGCCACAGGGGGCAGTCAGCACAGGGATGAGATCTGGGAAAGCCAAAGGCACCGAGCAGGCTCCAGGGGAAAGCCTGTCCCAAGTCCTTGGCAGTGTCCTCCGGCAAGATGATGGGGGATTTGGAGAGTATCTACGCTGCCAAAACGGGCATTTCGTATGGAATTGTTGGGTCACTGTGTGGGTGCACCACTGGTCCGGTGAGCTCCAGGAAGGGAAGTCGCCACTCTCCTGATTTCCTGTGAGTGTTTTCAGGCATTCCGAGAAAGCCCTCCTGCTCAGAGCCTCGTGTTTTGTTACACAAGCCAAGTTAGCAGCAGTGGGATGGAAGAGCTCTGTATGATAGCAGAGACTGCAGAAGGTGTTCAGCTGGCGCGGGGCTGTTCACCTTCCCGACCTCACCCGTGTTTGCAGCCAAACTGGAGATTAGGACGAGACCTGCAGTTCTGTCATGGGTACAAATCCCAAGGGGAGGGGGTTTTACAAATGGCAGATTTTCAGGGGTTGGCAGCTTTGCTGGGGCCCTGTCACGGGGTTATTTTCAGTGGTGCTAAGTCATCTTGTGCCAGCTGTTAGATCCGAGCAACGCCACTGACGCGGCGCGACTTTGTCCTGGGGCTTTGAAGAGCACAGAGATAGTGGTGTCTCCATTGCTCCTGCGAGGTAATTTATGGTAAATGTGGGCCTTTTAGCAACAACCACAATGTCTGCCTGGCTCGGGAGTGCCTTGGAATGCACAGGAAGCAGAGCTCCTCGTGCTGGCCTGCATTAGTCACCAGGGCTGCGTCCTAGGCGAGCCCACATGCCCTCCAGGGAAATAGACTCGTATTTATTTGGTTTAGCCTGTGATTTGTACCCCTCATCCCTCTGTTTCTGAAAGTAGTACTGCATCCTGGTGGGAGGGCCAGCCCTTCTCCCTGCCCCCCTAACCTCCCTCCATCCTCCAGCCTTTCTCTGCGGCAGCTGACCCGTGTCCCCGCTCCGTCCTCGCCTCGCCTTTGTTCCGTGCCTTTGTGCTGCTCCGCGTGTTCTGTGTTCCAGCTTCCTTTGCTCTTTCCAGTGGCTTGTCCCTGCCTCTCCTCTGTGGCTGGCCCACATGCCAGTGTTTGCTGTCTTCTTCGGACTCCCACAGTTCACATTTTTTGAACCTTCTGCTGGCAGTCTGTCCTTCCAGCCATTACGGAAACTATTTCCAGATTTGAACCGATGGAAAGATAGCACTAGCACCAGACCCAGCGCCATTCCTCTTTAATATCTTTGCCTGCTTACCTTATCTACATATCTGATTTATTCTTGGCAGCCCTCTGTCTGTGCGAGGACCTGGATGTACATTCTTATTCCTATCAGTGGTATATTAATAATGTATACAATTACTGAGATGGCCTTTCAGCCTGCAGCTCTGAAAGGCAGACCCTTTTCTTTTTTTAAACTGACACAAACACCTATGACTTTTTCCACACAGCTCTAAGTGCTCCGAGGGAGTTTTAAAACCTGAAATCTGTCATTAAAAAGCCTAAGTGGTTTGCAGGCATTAACTGCTCTTTCCATAGCCTGTAAATTATTGGACTTCTATCATGGCATCAGTGATACATAACAGTCCCAGTTATGTATTCCTGGCTCCCAGTCCTGCTGGTTTACCTCTGCCTCTGTTTGTATCTCGATGAGGACATACTAAAACGAGAAAAATCTCTGTTTTCTAAACACATTGCAAAAGATTTGGTGCCCCTTGTACATCTTCATTGACGTCAGCTGATACCCTGCTTGCAGAACAAGCTTGCAACGTGCAATAGGCATCCGTGTGCTGATAAGTAAGGTTTACTGAGAGAAGATGTGCCCAGGGAGAGAAACACATTTCACAGCATTCAATTAGCAGAAAAGGGGAAAAGTCTAGCAACTAAATTACATTTTCAGAGCAGATTCAGGACACTTGGTTAAAAATTGAATAGGAAGAGTGACCAGATAGTGACTTCAGTGACATCATGGAGGTAAAAGTAATGAACTCTGAATGCGTTTTAAAACTCTGATTTTCAACATGATACTGTAAGAGTTTTATAATTTTTCTTAAGAAGTGGAACGAGAGCCAAGGTGGAAGTTTCAGGGCTCAGCATCATTCAAAGTTTTAGGGTTTTTACTGCTTTGAAGTAAGGATGGTGGCAGACACTCGTCCAGAGCAGCATTAACAGTCAGAGACAAACCTCTTGTGTATTAATGTCTGACCACTTGTACTCTGGCATCTTGGCTGCCCACGCACCACAAGACATGTCAGTGAGTGTGCCTAGCGATTCTTCCCGGATTTTGGACGGCAAAGATTCAAAATATGGCGTGACTTTATGCTTGTGGTATGACTACCCAGAAAAAAAATATCTTCTGCGGGCTGCAGGAGATGGAAGCTTTTTATGCAAATCCCGTCAAATTCATCACGAGTGCGGCGCGGCGCCGTCGGCCTGGAAGGGTTTTCCACTGTTGGATTGGTGCTGTTTTGGCAAACCAGGAAGAGGAAGGGGAACAAGGGGTGTGTGGGTGTCCTGAGTTCACTGCTGCGTGTTTGGGGGTTGAGCATCCAGCTCCAGGTTTAATCAGCTCTTCGGTTTTGATTAGCATTGGCACGGTCACAGAATAATCCCAGGGTGGTTTGGGTTGGAAAGGGCCTTAAAGATCATCCAGTGCCACCCCCTGCCATGAGTAGGGACAGCTTCCACTATCCCAGGTTGCTCCAAGCCCTGTCCAGTCTGGCCTTGGACACCTCCAGTGACAGGGCAGCCACAGCTTCTCTGGGCACCCTGTGCCAGGGCCTTCACCCCCCTCACAGGGAAGAATTTCTTCCCAATATCCCATCTGAACCCGCTCTCCCTGTTTGAAGCCATTCCCCCTCATCCTGGCACTCCAGGCCCTTGTCCAAAATGCCTCTCCAGCTCTCCTGGAGCCCCTTTGGGTACTGGAAGGGGCTCTAAGGTCTCCCCAAAGCCTTCTCTTCTCCAGGGTGAACACCCCCAGCTCTCCCAGCCTGGCTCCACAGATGGCTCCAGCCCTTGGAGGGTCTCCATGGCCTCCTCTGGACTCGCTCCAGCATGTCCACATCCTTTCCATGTGGATTTCTGCCCCTCTACTCTGGAGCTGGATGCAGTGCTCCAGAGTAGAGGGGCAGAATCCCCTCCCTCACCCTGCTGGCCACGCTGTTTTCGTGGCACCCCAGGGCTTGTTTGGCTTTTTGGGCTGCCAGCACACCTTGGCAGCTCATGTTGAGCTTCTCGTCAGCCAGCAACCCTGAGCCCTCCTCCTCAGGGCTGCTCTCAACCCATTCTCTGCCCAGCCTGTATCTTGGGATTGCCCCAGCCGAGGTGCAGGACCTTGGCCTGCCCATCTGGAGAAGCCAATCTGGCCCTTGGGACGTTTTCCCTGGCGTTCAACCCGGTGCGGGCGCTGCTGATGGAAGGTGGCTGGGCAGCAGTTTGGGATGCACCAGCTGGTGCCACGGTGCATCTACAGGACCCCTGGAAGAGGGAGACCAGGCAGCTGCAGGCTGTGTGGGGAAAGCACCCCCTCCTGCTAGTGGGAGCTGCTCTGTTACTGCCCGTATCCCGCGTTCCTGGCACCGAGTCTGGGGCTGGTCTAAAGAAGGCAAATGCTTCTCCGTGTGCAGTCTGAGTGTTGGCATGTGGTCAGCAAACCCCATCCAGATGCTTGTATCCCGCTGCAGACTTTTGAATGCTCTTTTCCCGATGAATGGCAAGAACAGGTTTCTAAAAATAAATTAATGGTTTTCCCTTTTTACTTCCTGTGACTTAACGTACTTTATTTATCTGTATAGCTACTAGTCATCATCATTCTTCAGCTCACAAGAGTATAAACAGAAACGAGCCTGAGTCACAAATTAAGGATGTGGAGCCAGGCTTTTTCCAGGATTTTCGCCAGGTGTAGGAGTTGCAGCTCCGGGGTCAGTGAGGGAAAGGGGCTGGCTCCGGGGTTGTGCTGCAGGGGTCTCACACATGACACAGGCAGCACGGAGGGGAAAGCTGCTTGCTGCGTCTGCCTCCAGCGTGGTAAGGCCTTGCAGCTCTGTGCAAAGAGTTAAAGAAATCATTAGAAGTGGAATTCTTAAGGTTGGTTTATCACTAAAGTAATAAAAGTGAGATTCCAGTTAATTATTCCTCTCACAGTGTCCCTGAGGTTCATCAGCCCAACGTGCAAAGCAACACTTACTTTCTTTTGATCAGCTCAAGCAATGTATGCTCACAAATTTAGTCTCCTACAGCATACGGTCAGTACATCATGCTGCTGCCCCAAACCTGCCATCAGCTTGAATCAAACAGATCTGAAAATAAATGGCTGTTACCAGGAATTTTAGGTAGAGGCCTCCTTTGGGGTGATTCCCTACTGAAATGTAAGGCTGCCTCTGTACAACGGGAGCAGAAGATGCTGTAATTCTGTTCCCTCCTTAAAAGTGGCGAGTAATCTAAGCTAAAACACGCTGAGCACCATTTTCTTTGCCAGGATATATCTTGGGAGTACCTCTCTTAGTGGCAAACAGAGTAATGAAGGGCGAGTGTCCACATACTCCATTATTTTTTTTCCCCCAGCATGACTGATTGTACAGAGGGTGTGAACTGAGTAATCCTTAGCTTTCATTTCAAGGTTTCAGGGGGCGTGGGTATCAGCACCGTACTGGTGGGGTTGTGTTTGCAGGCTCCCTCGATTTGTCTTCTAGGGTACAGTGCTGAGATCGACAGGGACATAGATTTGAAATGTAATTTCGTCTTTAGTCTTTATTGCTGTCAATAATCCATTTGCCAGAAAGCTGAGACCAGCTAAAGGCATGAGAGAGCAGCTTGAGGTACGCTGCCAGGACACGCTTCAGCTAACAGAGACTGCTCTTCCTGTGCCACGGATTTCAAATTCAGTCATTTCGGTGAAATATTTGACTCCGTGTGCCCTGGGGTGTTAGATGATGCTTGGGCTCTTGGGATAGGAACAGATCCTGTTTCTGAGCAATTGTACTCAAGGATACACAGGAGATCCTCCTTTAATTCCCAGGTTAAGAGGCTGAACACCCAAATCATGTCCCAGCCCTTTTGTACGTGCTTTAGAAGGTATTTCTGTATCCACAGACCTCAAAGGACTTCACACATTTTAGGGGGGAGACATTGTGAGAGCCCATCACTCGATTTGCATTGCATTCAAGCTGCAGAACTTCTGGCATAGGACAAGAATGGATATGTTGAATTCGTGGGTTTGACAGGCAGCGGAAAACAAGAACTGCCATTTTAGTTCACTTGCAGTGGATTCAGCTGAGAGAAGAGAACACTTGTCCGGGGTAAGACCCTGTGCATTGTGAAGGTGAGGAAGAAGCAGAGTGCCGTGTGTCTGCCCCAGATTACCCAGGGTAAAATTGGTCTAGGTGCTCCTTAGGTCAGAATCGGAGTTGGAACCATCGGGCTGTGCTGGTTCTCACTCTGCTGCTGACTTTGCAGGGGACTGATGAGTGCCATCACGCTGTAAACATTAAATAGCTGATTTTTTAAATTTGCAGCTGATCATTTGCATTCGAGAATGAACCTTCCCTCTCAAACACACTGAGAATAATGACAAGTCATTGGCTGCAGGAGAAACTGTGCTCACCGGTGCCGTTCTTACAGTGCCGTAATGATTTGTCTTTTGTGTGCTGTGATAAAGGGTTTTTGATTAACTTAACCATTTAAGCCCATCTAAAAATATAAATGAATAGGTGGATAATGAAAACCAGAGACCATCTACTAATTATCAGAGGAAGAGCAGGAACAGGTTTTGGTTGAGATTTTAAACATCGTTACATACCAGAGGCACAGAAATCAAATCTAAGCCTTTTAAAGCTAATAGTTTCTAAATGGCAGATGAATTAATTTAATTTTTAAAGCTCCTCTTTGTAGCATCTTGCTAAGAAGCTCTCAGTCAAAAGAACCAGATTATTGTTCCCAAAACAAGACCTTTGTTGTCTTGATAATACAAATTAATGAAAGCTTTCCTTTTTCCCTCTCTTCAGTATATTTTCTCAGAATAGCTCCTGGGGGCTGTGTCCTGCAATTCCCTGTGCCCTCTGGCCCTCATCCAGAGAAGCACTTAAGTGTACAAATAGCCCTGGTTTTGGTGGCAAGTGGGCAGCTGAGCAGGAGACCCTCCCGTGCGTCCCGACAGCTTCCCTGCCTCTGTGTCCAGGGGAAATCCTGCAGCAGCTTCCCACCCTCCACGGCGTTTTCTCCACCTGACACGAGCAGCATTTCACAGCACAGCCCTGCCCCTTCATTTATGCATCTGTGTAAGGGGTTTTAAGGATTATTTAGTTGAAGTGGAAGATCTCTGCCTTTCGGGGAGCTTCTCATGAGCTCTGCTCCAGTGGAGACTTTGCCATCCAGTTTGGGAGCAATGTCTAATGGTATTTGAGGATTTCAGTGCCTCACCAGTCACAGCGCTAAATCTTTAAAGCAAAACCCAGTTTGAAGCAGTTCCTGGGAGCTTGTGATTGATTTCAGTCCAGCAATTACTCGGTATTGACTGACTTGAGCGCGTTTTCCATCAGGAGCGGAGTTGTTTGCGGGAAGTTTCATGTTTTTCCTGTGGCAAATAAACTCAGGCACCCCATAAACATATTTCAGCCTCAATGTGAACAACTCTATGTTAAAAAAAAAAAAAAAAAAAGCTTTTAAATCCCACTCACTGTATGTGTGTAGTCATCTAATAATGTAAGTAGGAAAATAAATATTTTTCATGACCAGATTATTACAGGGGAGTGTCTTTCCTCTGGAGTATGGTATTGCTGTCAGAGCAAAACAGGGAGCTAATTCCAGCTTTCACCCTTTTTTGAGTGCTCTTTCTGTTTCTTTGCCCCTCATTTTTCTTGCCACTTTTTTCTTTGTTCCTTTTTTTTAAAATTCATTTTTAAGATTCAAAAGAAGGAGAAAAAGGGATACTGCAGAAACAAAGGCCGAACTGGGTAAACAAAATGTTTCAGCTATGCACAGAAAATCTGAGCTCCTCTGGAACCTGAATGAGTCCTGGAGCAGCCCCATTATTTTTATATCTTTATTTCCCTGTTTGACTGTTCTGCCTGTTTTTCCCACGTTATCATCAAAGTGGCCCCAGAAGGGACAGTTGTGGAACAGAAACTATCTGTGAGCAGAGGAACAAAAACAGAGCTTTTGTTAAGCTTGGTTTTAGCAAAAACAAACAGCTTCAATTGCCACAAGTGGTTGCAAGTGTTCCTCTTCTAAATGTGTTTTACAGTGGGAGGGAAAATGGGGAAAGGCAAGCAGAGATGTTGGTGGCCGCTCCATCTCGTTTAAACTTGGACTGAGCCAGTGATGGTGGCTTCTCCCTCTTCCTACTCTGTGCCCTGGCCAGACTGAAGATAGGTTTGCAGCACTGAAGGAAAAAATAGTTCCTTCCCCTGGTTCACATGAACTGCTTTGAACTGGAA
The DNA here is from genome assembly GCA_013397865.1 of Struthidea cinerea. Lineage (NCBI taxonomy): Eukaryota > Metazoa > Chordata > Aves > Passeriformes > Corcoracidae > Struthidea > Struthidea cinerea. The sequence continues at coordinate 153,255 of VZTI01001242.1, forward strand.
CAGATGTGGATGTACAGAACTGTCTGCTCACAGCGACTGTTCCATTTATAACCACGGGTTTTCTATTCAGGTCTCTTTATCATTTTTAACTTATTTTCTGTTTCCACGTCCTTTTCCACAATAAAATACTCTTAACTAAATGGGTTTTCAGCTCCTGTCCAAAGCCTTTGCCAGTACTATTCCTTGCATGAACTTAGTGCCAGCATTATTGATCGGTGACTTTTTGCTGATACTGGTGCCCAGTGGAGGCAAGGTTGGGTTTGGGTTTGTGGGATTTGTAAGGTGGGGTTCAGAATATCAGTTCATTCCCAAATCAGGGCAGAATCTGGAGTCTGATGGTGTTAAAATCTCGCAAGAGGTGTTTGTTAATATCCGACTTCCAAACGGCATTTCTGTTGATTTTTTGCTTTGTTCAACTGTGTTTGGTGTACAAAATGAGTTTTGTACCAGAATGGTCCCAGTGAGCACAGATAAGAGATTTGCATTCAACCACAAAAATTCGGTTGATGGTGTTGGGTTTGCTTTGTGTTTTCCATGAACTCGTACTTTGGAGTGTGTTCATTCACTGTTTGATTTGATTAAATGCTCAATTATTAATTCTGCCACTGCTCTGCTGAGTAAGAGGTGAGCCCTGCAGCTCCCACAGGGATGTGTCCTGGGACGAAGAGGAGATGAAGTAAGAGATGAAATCGGTAGCGGTGTTTGGGTAAAACCGATCAGTTTTGCCTCTCTAGTTCTGCGCTCACTTGAGCGGACCGTGTGGCCTTTATTACAAAATCAGGGATTCATTTTTTCAGAGTTATTTCAGTTTGTTCTCTGATTTTTCTATGGAAACAGCCAGTTGTTTGTACATTGGAGACGTGTACCTGTGTCGAGTTCTTTGTTTCGGTTCATTGCTTTCGGCTGACACGGAAAACAAGGCTTTCATCAAAGTTGTGGAGGCAGATAGGATTTTAATCTAAACCATACTGAAAGGCAAAACCCTCTGCGACCAGGGGTTTTCTTAGGGCTCAGCTTTGAACTGCCCCCCGCGCTTCCTTTTGGGAAGGCCGGAGATTTCTCTTCACTTCATGTCTGAAGGCACTTTTGTTTTCTGCTTGACTCAATACCACTGGGTGATAGAATCCCATGAAGCAATGCTGTGTTGGTGCTGGGATGCTCTGAGGATCCAGCTCTGAGGAAGGCAGGGAATTCCAGTGCCCTGGGCTGTGGATTCCTGACAAGACTGGGAAAGCAACATTTTGCTGTTGCTGGGCTACCTTGACATCACTCAGGTTGCATTGAGACAAATGGAAATAAAAGTAGATACTCAGAGTGTGGGAAAGAGAGTTTCAATTGCTCCCCAGCAAGAGATGATGAAGAAACAAAATGAATTTTTGTGCTGAATCTGGTCTTAGCAGTGTTAACAGGTAAGATCTCTCTCTCCATCTGTCCAGCTGATGAGGTGTGGACTGGTTTCTGACACACAGTATGCTCTTGCTCAGACTCAAACTCCTGTGTACTTGCCCTCCTGGGCGCATCTTCCAGCGTGAAGCGTTTCTCTTGCTCTTTTCTCCTTCCCATGATCCGTACACTTTCTATTTCAACAGCTGTAGCTTGCTTTATTTGCTCAGTTTAATTTTCATTTAAAGTTTCTTCTCAGAAAAAAAGTACAGCTATTCATCTGCAAGCAGTTTTTAAATCTCTCTGAATGCTTTTGGTTACCCTGCAGAGGAAACCCTTTCTGCATTGCCCCCACGGCAGCCCTTTTCTCCTGAGCCCTCCTGCTGTCCTCGCTCCACCCTCCCGCAGTTTTAACAAGAATTAGAACTTCATGGGAACATACCCAGTGCGCAACCACATCAAAGCTGTGGTCGAAGCCCAGTTTCCAAACGGAGCTGGCCGAGCCTGGCGCTCCGGTCCTGATGTGACACGTTCTGCAGAGGCCCTACGTGCCATGTTCGGCGAAGGCCGGACGCCAGACACCGAGTTCCCAAGAGCTAATTGCTGTCTGGGCTGAGGCACCAGCTCCTTTATCCATCCCTGTAACTTGTCCACATGAGCTGTTTCAGCCCCTCTCTCACCGAAGCACCACATCGTTTGTCTGGTTTTAATACTGAGCAGTAGTAATTCCTCAGCGAGAAGAATGTGCACTGGAGGAAAATCTGTTTACAGTTCTTTGATAGATCAGTTCCAGTTTTGTTCACATTTGCCAGTTTTATTGACTTTATTTTTAAGGGAAAATAATTACATGGAGTCTGGTTTTAGTCGAGGACTTTTCTGGTTTATGTGAGGAACAGACAAAGACCTGTCACATCAGAAGGGTGAAATCAGGTGGGGGAAAGAAGCAATTGAAACTCTCTTTCTCTGCAACAAATAAATCAAGAGCTTCCACCCTCCAAGAATATACAGTAATGTAACACCTGTGGGCACTAAGGATAAGCAGACACATCAACAGAGGGAAGTCTTTGACAAGTTTTAGGTGTGTCACTTGGTCATGGGATGTATCTTAGTAGACAGTCTGTCACTTTTATTCCCTAAAAACTTTTTGACAAGAGACAGATAACACTGCAGAGTTTATTTTAAGGTAGATTGTTTAATTTTGTGTCTGTTTTCTCTCTTTCTCTCTCTCTCTCTTTCTCTCTCTCTCTTTCTCTCTCTCTCTTTCTCTCTCTCTCTTTCTCTCTCTCTCTTTCTCTCTCTCTCTTTCTCTCTCTCTCTTTCTCTCTCTCTCTTTCTCTCTCTCTCTTTCTCTCTCTCTCTTTCTCTCTCTCTCTTTCTCTCTCTCTCTTTCTCTCTCTCTCTTTCTCTCTCTCTCTTTCTCTCTCTCTCTTTCTCTCTCTCTCTTTCTCTCTCTTTCTTTCTCTCTCTCTCTCTTTCTCTTTCTTTCTCTCTTTCTCTCTGTCTCTTTCTTTCTGTCTCTTTGTCTTTCTCTCTCTCTCTTTCTCTCNTCTCTCTTTCTCTCTTTCTTTCTCTTTCTCTTTCTTTCTGTCTCTCTTTCTTTCTCTGTCTCTTTCTTTCTCTCTTTCTCTCTGTCTCTTTCTCTCTTTCTGTCTCTTTCTGTCTTTCTCTCTCTTTCTCTCTTGCTTTCTCTCTTTCTCTCTCTCTCTCTTTCTCTTTCTTTCTCTCTTTCTCTTTCTCTTTCTTTCTCCCTTCCTCTCTTTTTCTCTTTTTCTGTTTTTTTTTTTATATTTCCCCTTTTTCATTAAGAAAACCAGTAGTGCCCCAGCTATTTGTTAAGCCTGGGGATATGGGGTAAGTAGCCAGTTGTATTTGGGAAGGGAGAAATGGATGCAGAGAGAAGCTGGATGCTGTTGGGGTGCCAGTTCCTCGCATGTAGGAGATGTGCCCCCCGCTCCCATCCCTCTGCCACGTGTGAGAATCCTCTTGGGACCCATGTGGGAGCATCAGGGCTGTCCAGAGAGGCTGCACCTGGGGGGAAAAGGATCTTTTTTTAAAGCTGTTGGAAGCAGGTAAATCTGGGTGATCTCTCTTTTCCAGCTCCTCGTCTTCCACAGCCTGATTTGTTTTACATCTGTGGCACAACCGATAGATAATTTTTATTTGGGGAATATTTACCCACCCAGTTTGGAGGGCACAGAAATTCGCTGTGGGATGCCGGCACATTCCGACAGGCTGGATCTCCAGGCTGCCTCCAGGCATGTCTGAGGAGGGGGCAAGGAGTCTGAGCCCAAACAGAGGGAGGATAACCTACCCCTGAAGAGTTTTCTTTCATTTTCGTCACCTCTGGGTTCCACACTGGTTGGTAAGGTGTGGTTTGAGAGGCTGTTTGTGGAAAACGTGAGCCGGAGTCTGTTCTGAATCCAGCACGCTCTGCTCCAGTTGGTGTCTTGTAGTGAGGGTTTGTCAAAATTTGTGTGAACAAGGGTTTCACGTTGCATTTTCTGTATTTTAGCGGTGGTGTACAGCACTGTGGGATAAGATCAAGGAACTCTGTCAAAAAAAGAGGAAAAGACCCATCTCACCTCCCTGGATTTATCCAGTAAAATGATGAACTTGGCCCATGAGGGTCATAACTGCAGCATTTCTGATCATCAACAAAGTGCTTTGTGTGTGGTTTTAGAAGCAGGGACCTTACAGCAATACCACCTTCCGCTCATTAGGAGATCTTGCCCCATCCTCAGCATTCTCTTGCTTAAACACTTGATCAATCATTTATTGATTGAGTCTGCTGCACGGAGCTTTCGCCTTTCCTTGGACTTGGTAGTGCTATTTCATTCCACCCTAATTTACAATCTTAAAACTTCAATCCTGTCATTCCTTCCTCTATCCAGGTAAACCTTTAACCCATTAAAAAGTCCAGATAAAAGTGAACAGATGGGTGTGTACCTGGATGTCTAAAACCTGCTAAACCTTTCTGAGAGCACTTGTCCTTTTAAGTGCTTCATTCTTCATGAGGGAATAACTCGTAGCCCCGCCAGGAAAAATAAATGCTACCATCAAGTAAAAATTAGTGTGGAGTAAGTGAAACTGATAGTTCACCAAAGTATGTGTTGTAGTTTGGAAATGCCTGTGAGAGGCCGTCACTCAGAACAGGCCAAAAATGGAACCTGGAGGAAAAATTAGAAAGGAGGTGGAATGTTATTAAAGCTATAATTATAGACACAGGGGGCACTCTGATATTGCTTCTTTTCTTTAACATTTCCATGTGAACAGGGCTTGCTGCCTGGGAGTTTGCTGCGTGGGCTCCAGGAGCCCTTTTTTAGGATAGAGGAGATTGGGCATGTTGTCTCAGCAGACTTACGTGTTCAAATAGTGAATTTGGACCTTAAGAGTTATGAACGGTAGGATTTCTAATACTTCTGTAACCAGGAGGCAGTTAATTGATTGAAACAAACACGGGCTGGAAAATATTTGACTCCCAACTGCTGCAGAAATGTGAAATCCCTGAATTCTGCTCCCAGAACCACAGCCTGTGGAGACGGTCCGTCATCCAGCATGCAGGTGGCAAATGTTTTTGGAAAGGGCTTTAGAAAAATATTTCCACCTCTGTTTTCCTTGGTGCCAGCTGCTGTTGCACCCTGAAAATAAAATGAGAGCTGTTTCCTTTGCCTCTTAAGGACAGGACATGTTAAACCAGTGTTTGCGGTGGTGCGCGTTCAGATTTCACGTGCTGCATGTTTGCTTGGCTCCAGAAGCACTAAAACATCTCCAAGGCCAGGGGATGGACTCCAGCAGGAAATAAATAGTGTGGGCACCAGGAAGGAGCCACCCTGCAGGTGCCAGCCATGCTCTGTGTCCCATCACCTGGGGGTGAGAGGTGCCCGGCGTGGTGGCCCTGCTGGTGGCCCAGCGCGGGAGCCGGAGCGGCACTGGGCTCCCAGTGCTTATTCCATGTAATTAAACACTCCAACAGCTCCAGTGGGCAGCAGCTGTTTTGAAAATAACATGATGGACACTTGTCAGGACATTCTGGTGGCAGCAAGCCCGTGCATGCTTGCAACTGAGAGCACCCTGTCTCCCCTTTGATGCCCCACTCCGTGCCCTCGGGTCAGATATCCTTAAGGTTGGCTGGGTTAATTTGCTCAAGTTTGAAAAGCTGCAGTTCCTGGAGCGTGGATGTAACTCAGGGCACACGAGCAGCCTCGTCCAAGGCTGCTCCCACGTGCTCTGCTCATCCCTGGAGCTGTCACACACTCTCTGAGCCCCGCTTCAGCAAAGTAATTAAAACCACTCGGTGATGGGCGAGCCACAGGCTGCTCTCCATCCTCCAAAGTGTTTAAATTTAATGGCCAATTTCATAAACAGTCCAACAGGTGCTGGCACATCTTGTTCCTGAAGGGTAATCCTGGCAGCACGTGCTGTCTTGTAGTTTATATATAGAAGGTGTTCTAAAAATTTATCTTTCTGTTAATTTTTCTGTGGAGCTCATGGACCTGTTCCAGTTGTGCTCTCCCCGCCCCCAGACGAGGCTCTCATAAGAATTTGGAACTTAAGAACACAGGAGATGTAAATAGGACATGTGGGGGGGGAAACCCTTTTTGTTGTTAATACCATTTCTGAATTTTCATGGTGTTTTGAAGATTATTTTATGATTTTTTGATGCCCATCAAAAGTCACATCATGATACTGAGAAAATCCACCTTCCATGGCTTGGCTGCAGAGAGTGAAAACGAAGTGTATCACATGGACATGATTTCTTGGGTAAATGGAGGGATTGATGGTGCTGTTGGAATGGTTCTTTCCCTTCCTGTGGTGGCTTTGGTCTTCACGTATTTCACTCAGCTGCAGTCCTGGAAAAACTTCAGCTGTCTTTTTAGTTGTGTCTTTAGCTGTCTTTTCTGTTCTTTGTTTTGTTTTGGGCGACTTTCTGGTGAAGGGTGTTACAGGAAAATATTTTACTGCTAAACAGGAGTATAAGAAAGTATGTTTAGAGAAGCTTGGAAGTCTCCAAATTTCTGTCCTTTTGCTCTGTGCTATTCCTCATCCTGTCACTGCTGGAACGCTGATGCTTTTGGGAACACCTTTTCAGCTCGGTCCCACAGTTTCGTCAGTAATGAACCAGACCTGCCCATCCTGAGAAATCTTTGTTAGCATCAGCAAGACAAATGGCCTGCTGAAATATCCACAGGTTTGTGTTCTCCTCCATCAGGACTGACACGTTTTGCCCTCGGTGCCGTGCTTGCTGGTGGGAGCAGGAGCTGGCAGTGTGATCTGGGCTGTGCCTGTGACTCAAATTGCACTGAGTCAACAGGCACCTCGGCCAGTCCAGGCTGCAAACCGAATTATTAACAATCATTTCAGTAAAATTTGGCATTTGGGCTTAGCTTGTGTGAAGGAGAAGTGGTTTTAAAGCCTTTTCAACAGGGGAGATTGAACTGAAGAGCAGGGGGTTGGGTTTTTTTTTAATTTTAATCCATGTTTGTGTTCTGCTCCACCGTGTGTTTATTTTAAAATCTACTTGTGCATCAACACGTTCTCAATCTGAAATGCAGATCTCAGACTGACATGTTTTAAATGTTTGAACTGCATCCAGTTTGAAAGTACCACAGTTATCTAAGAAGTACATCTGAGTTTCCTCCAGTGTTCATTTCTCATTATTATCTCTTCTGGAGCACTGATTGTTTTTCGGTGTAATTACTGTAAGTTCTCCTTTTGATCTCCACATCAGATGTGCTCTTATGTTTACAGAGAAGAATCTCCTCCGGTTTTCCTCCTCCTAAGTCTTGCTGTGTAAAAACCAAACTTTTGCCCCGATTCCACAATTTTATGTATTGGATATCTGGGTAGTATCAGGCCACTCAGAAGTACTGGTTTCATTTCCTTTGAGTATGGTCACGTATGGTTTGTATTTCTGTCAAATTCCTGCAGAAAAGCACCCAGATGGGTTAATGGCAGCTCTGTTCCTCTATGCCAACTTCAGGCTGGACATGGCAGGACAGTTGATAATAGATCTAAAATAAAGCCTGCCGATGACAGATTGCCCCACCAAAAATTTCCTGAAACTTGAACCAGTGAAGTCGGTGCGCTCCCCCTTCAGCTTTTTGTGTCTGTGCCCGTGGAGGTTTGGATCTGGCACCAGCAGCCTTAAATCTTGCATTGTTAAAGCAGACTTGCTGTTGCTTATCTTCCTGGAAAAGGATGTGCTCCCAGGACTGGAGATGAGAACCAGACAAGTGCAAAATCCTCCATCTGGGCAGGGATAATTAGCCAGTTAAATGGCAGTTCCTCAGAGAAGGGTCTAGGACTCATAAACTAAACATAAATCCACAATATCTCTGTGTATAAACATGCAGCAATGCTGCTCAGGACTGGAAAAGCCTGACCTGGAGTACTTTATCCTGTTTCAAGCATCTTTTCACAAGAAAAATGTGTAGCATACAGCCTAAAGCAACAAAAATGAAAAGAAATCCAGGGAAATAGGTCTTGGAAGAAGGCAGTGGAAGAGAGGCATTTGGCCAGTGGGGTTTGCAAAAATCCCTTTGGGTTTCTGGGTGGAGTTGTTGTTTGTGGGGCAATATTTATCATCCTTGTCCTACTGTGAGGGGCCTTATGCTGATGCTGAGTTTTGTTTGTAACTCAGAGGGAAAAGCCCATCCTGACAGGAGAGGAGAGGGAACAGTGGGAAACCCTCTGTGCACGCGTGGCCTCTGTGCCAGCTGCTCTCAGGAACTCCTGGGGTCACCATGTCCAAATCTTTGCTATTTCGGGCAACCACATCACAGAATCCCATTCATAAATTGCTCAAGTACCATTACAAAAATAGTTTTGTTTTACTTTATTTACATATTTATTTATTTAAATTTTTTTTTTTTGGGCCTCCATTGCCCTGGCATGAACCTCTGCTTTGGAGACTCATCTCTAATGACTGCCTTGGAGTGCTTTAAATGTTAATTAATCACTTGTGCACTTTATTTGTTCTTCATTGCCCTTTGGCTTCTTGACCAGCCAGTGCAGGATGAGGAAAGTTGGCAATGAGGGGGTAGATTTTTAGTTCTTCTGTTGTGTTCTAGAAAGACAAGCTGCTCCCTCCATCGCTGCCACAACCCCCTCTGGCATTTTGCATCTGCTTCAATTTGAGTTCCTGTGTCTGACACAGCGGGTGATGAGTGCTGCAGGCAATATCCCAGAGAAAAAGCTGCTGTTGCTTGTTCATCTTCACTGGACATACCCTAAATCGTAATTTTCCTTTTTCTGAGCTGCTTCCCACAGAGGGACAGTTGTACTGACACAGGAAGAAGGAGTCCTGAGGCACCTGCAATGCCAGGTGACAGCTCTGGAGGAGCTTAGGAGCAGCCTGTGTTTGAGCAGAACACGTTACACCGTGCTGGGAGCTCTGACGGGCTCGTTGAGGATCTACAGTCAGGAGAAAGATATTTTTGTGGGTGTTCCTTGGAATGGAGGAGTCTGCTGTGTTTGGGCACAGGGTGGACAGGCAGTGGGTGTGCAGTTTGACCTTAAGGTGTTGGCTTCCAGCTGGTCTGACGCTGTTTTCTGCAGCTCTGCTCCAAGAGCTCCTCTGCTACTTCCAGTGCTGACTGGAAGTTCTCAACAGAAAGCGTCTCCCAAAACCAAGAGACTGGGACGTGAGCAGAAACAGACTCGGTTTTGGCATCTACAAATCAAGGAGAGGGCAGAACTGTCAGGAAATGGTGCAGTTTATCCTTACCCAAACCAGAAGGGTGTCCAGCTCAAGGGCAGAACGGGCCCCGTGTCAGTGTCAGGGATATTGATGTATTTCAGGAGCACAGTGTCAGGAAAATTAATCCACAAACACCACAGGTTTATGTCCAAAAAGGAGACAGAGGAGTCCTGTTACTTTATTCGAATAAAGGGAGAGGCCATGGGGCATTCCCGTGGGGTCTCTCAAATTTTTGGAGGGCGCAGCTTCCTTTTTATCCTAATTTCCCGACCGCATTTCCCTCTCTCTTTCCACGTTGGCTGAGGTACTTGAGAGGTACAGACTTCCTGAAATGCCTAATACCTAAGACTCCCTTCCCATGTATAACCCCCCCTTTATTTTATTCTTACGGAATTTGTGGTTCTTCCCACTGTTTCTTTCACATCTCAATATCCAATTTCATTTATCAGCAGACCTATGGTTTATTTGTAAAGACAAATCTCTTTCTTTCCATTCGTCAGTCAGTGGAATCCTTCCCGTTGTTTCTTTTATCTCTCGGTACTAGTTTTGTCTTCCAGCAGGCCCACAGCTTGTTTGTAAAGACAAGTCCCTCATTCCTTTCACTGGGATCTTGGCATCTGTCGTGGGGTGACTTTATAATGTGTATCCCCTATCGCTACCCTATGCCCACCAATCTTGTCTGTGTCTTTAAACTGAGCCTGAGAAGGGCAGAAAACAAAAAACTTTTCAAAGCAGTTGTTTCAAGGACACGGAGATACGCTCCCCTGTTTCTGCAGTACCCTTTTTTTTTTTTTNTGAGGAAATTTTTTCCCGAACCTGGGGGGAGGGGTGGTTGCGACCTGACTTCTATCAGAGGGTATTCTCCTCCAAATTTGTCCAAACTAGGACAGCATCCCAGCTGGAGCTGCCAGCCACTGCCCCATGAGGACTGTGACCCGTGGGGATGCCACCAGCGTGGTGGCTGCTTTGGCTCCTGGGGCTGAGGCAACGAGGCTTCACTCAGAAGGGCAGAGCTCTCACAGGTCATTGCAGGTGGGAATTCTTACCTGTCCAAGTGCCATTTGTAAATCTTCCAGCTGTGTGCCGTGCCCCGGTGGTGTTGGTGGATTAATGAAAGAGAAATGGCTGTCTTCACCAAAAGATGCCTTTTTTTCTCCCCCTCTCATTTTTTCCCTCAGGCACAGCAGCAGCACAACCAGTGCCTTTGGCTGTGCTGCTCCAAAGTGTTTCCGTATTTAAAGAGCGCTCCAGATTGTTTATTGACCTGGGTAAGCGATACAGCATCCGAACCCCTGGGAATGGCACCGTGAATTTCCCAAATAAATAGGCATAAAGGAGAGAAGCCAAACAGGATAGAAGTGCTCAAAAGACTCCCGGTCAGCAAGAAGCGTGCCTCTCTGTCAAACCAGCAAGTCATTGTTTTACCATGCAAAGTAGCGTTTCAGACACGGGTTTTTCTGCAAATGGCTGATTTTTGCTGCCTGGCTTCTTAAATCTTGTTTAAAAGGTCGTAGGCTGCGTCCTTTCTAAGAGCCTGATGGCTGATTAGCAAGTGTAAAGCTTCGCAGAGCAAGCACTTGGTGTTTTCTAGCCCGGGGAGATCCCGATGGGCGCTGTGGGAATTGTTACCAGGGCTGGAGTAGGTGTGATGATGGGATTTTTTTCCCCCACTGGAACATCATGTTCAGGAGCGACAGAGTGGGTCTGGAGGTATTTTCTCCTGCAAGAACTGGAACTCCAAAAGCTTTGGGTGGAGTCAGGTCTTACCTACATTTACATTTGCTCCAGTTTTCAGAGCCATTGGAGCATCCAGCCTTTCACAAAACACAATTTGGTGCTGTACCACGGTGGGATGTTAATCAAGAAGTGCTCTGAAGTTCTCCTGAAGGCTCTTGTTGGACTGCCTGGAGCTGTGCCCGTGGTGGCATTCACTGTCCTGCCTGTCTTTGGTCCCAAGGACAGGCAAAAACCTGCCAGGGAGGAGAAAATGCATAAAGAATTCAAACTGTTGATCTGAGTTACAAATACTTCCTGAAGGGAATATAGTTAAGGGATGAGAGTTTTCAGGAAAGAAGGGTTAGTTTCACCTCAACAAAAAACTGTGTTAAAATCAGGTAAAGCAGGCGAGGAGATACAGAAACATCACGAGTGTGTGTTGGCTCGGGGGGATGCCGCGGTGAGGTGCCCACCCCTCTGTCCATCCTCACCCTCACGGAAAAGTGCCTCAATCCTGAACTGGGCTGGAGTCTGACAGCGTGAAAACAAACATTGACACCGTCAGACTTTTTTTTTTTTCACCCTCTGCAACCGGTTCAGATTTTTTAAATACCGTCTGTCCCTCAAACCCCCAAAAATGCGGTGTGCAATGTCATAGTAGAAACCAGCTACTGCTACAGGCCCAGATATCCGAAAGGTTCATAAAGCAAGTGGTCCAAGGATGTTGCTAGCAAGTTATCTCAGAACTGAAATCACTCAGAATCGCAATACCTCTGTTTTTATTTAGCTAGCTGCCCTCTCTTCCTTAAAAATACCAATATTGACATCATAACTGCAGTCGGAAGTTTCCTTTCTCTCCGTCAGCAACACATTTGTTGCAGGTTTAAAAGCAACCACTTCAAGATAATTTCCAAAGAGCTTGAATATTAAAAAAAACAGCCCCAAACTAAAATTGTAGAGACTGTTCATGAGACTAGAAACCCAGCTGACAAAAATGTGTTTTGTAAACTGGTTCAACAAACCCACCAGGGTAGAGTATGTGCTATTAAAAAGCAATCAGGTTTGCAAATAGCCATTTACAACGTGTTTTGAAAAAGTTTGTGGAATAACAGATACTGTCCTTCAGTGTATCTGAAAAAAAAATCACTTTTCTAAACATTTTGGTAAAACAAGGGGCTTTTTTGTCGTGCAGAGTATTGTTTTTCTAAGTGTTTCAGCACTTGAAGATTAGAAATATATTAAAGTTTAATTCCATTTTATTCTATTGTTTAGGGGTTTTTAGCACAGAATGGATAAACATTTACCAGATAAATGAACAGCATATTTTCCTTTTTTAAAAAAAGGAAAGACAGAAAGTGAAATATTATTCTGCTAACCAAAACAGAAAAAAAACCCACAATCAAAACTTGTCTTGGGCTTATAAACTTAATCACACTTTAGGGGAAAATAAATTCCTTTCCTAAATTCTAGGATGAAGCCTTGACCCTGTACAAATAGCAAGGTTACATCCTCCATGTCTTTCTCAGGAAATATGAAAACAAATAATGTTTTCTCTCTTTCTCTCTGCGTTGATATCAAATGCTTGCTCTTGGCAGGAGCTGCTGTTTCCTTTCTTACCCAGAATATCTTTGGGCAGCCCATCACTGACCACGTGCCCGTGATGAATTTTGGGCTCTTTTGTGGTGGAACAGCTTCAGTTTGGGAGTTTAAAGAAGGTTTGGCTACAGAAAAGACATGCTGTTTGAAAATCTGTAATTTCTAGTTTTGCTTCTTTTGGGCCATACATTTGTGGTGCTCAGAGTTGTTTCCTCAGTGGAGGAGGATTCATTTCTAGTACTAAAGAGAGAGTGTTGAGGGTATGTCCTGGGAAGAATGATGTCCCTCTGGTGATGCTTGTGATTGTCTGGTGATGCTCTTTCTGGGGATGATTTCTCGAAGAATAATGAACAGAAAGATGGCAAAAGGGAGAATCCTATCTCACACTTTTTGAAATAAAATACTAGACTAGAGTTGCCCTTTATTATTTCTGTTTTCATCAGTGTTTTACCTGATCATCGTCATTATAAAAAAAAAAAATCTTTTTTTT
>VZTI01001242.1:177149-206276 GCA_013397865.1 Struthidea cinerea
TTTAAAAGAAAAGGCCGTTTTTGGTGTATTTTTTTTTTTTTTTTTTTTTTTTTTTTGAATAGTACGTGGATCTCCAAGGATAGAATTGTGGATTGTGCGTGAGAAGTGTTTTAAAAGTAGAAATAAATTAATTGTTAGTACCTGTTTGTTCGTTTGTTTGTTTGTTTGTTCCTGCACTTGGCCTGTGCAGTTTCCAGATAAATGCTTGGAAATGAAATTGTGGTTTGAGTCCTACCTTTCACATATCTTGCAACGCTTACCCAGCATTAACTCGGGCTGGGAATAAAGCCATTGCCACCATCAGATTGCATAGTGACATAGGGTTTATAAGTGGGAAAAAGAAGTGGTGAACTCAGTAAGCAGTGACCCCACTTCCCTGGCTGCTTTCCATCCGCGTTTTTGGCCGCGCCGCAGGACCAGCTGGCTCCCCTCAGTCTGTATCTAAGATGATCTCTTTCTCAGATGATACGGACTTGCAATGATAGATAAGAGAAGTGAGAAATGTTTCCACACGATATTAATCTGTTTGTCAGAATTGCAATATTGCAGATGTCACGGGTGGAGAAGGACAGACGATCTTAGTGGCGATTAACCCCCCAAGGAGAAAGCCAAACCCACCAAGTAGCTGACTTATGAACCAGTGTGCTGCTGATTAGATTAAATCCCAGTCATTTAATCTATTTATTCCAGGCCAATAAAATCCCAGCTGGCTATCAGTAAAATTAAAGGTGTTAACTTGCAAAAATTTTTGGAGTAAGTAGCATGGGGGGACGCCTCGCATCTGCTGGCTGTCTGGAGAGAGGGCATCATGTGCTCCAGGCAAAAGGAGCCTTGAGAAGAGAGGATGGTCTGTCTGGTGCTTGTGCTGGGGTGTGCACTCATTATTCTTCTCTCTCCTTCTCTCCACGCCCCCATTCCCCACTTCCAGTTACTAAATTCCCTATCCAAAAATCCGGATGCTGACTGCAAATATGGGCTGTACTTCAGAGATGGCAAGAGGAAAGTGGACTACATCCTGGTTTACCACTACAAGAAGTCCTCAGCCGGGAAGACTCTGGCCAGGAGAGCTCAGCAGAACGATGCCAGTGTCCGAAGCACCAAGCAGGACCAGCCCCTTCCAGGGAAGGGAGTGCAGCTGGAGATGGGCGAGAGTGAGCCTCACATGGATTACCACGAAGACGACAAGAGGTTCCGCAGGGAGGAGTACGAAGGGAACCTTGTGGAGGCTGGGCTGGAGCTGGAACGTGACGAAGATGTAAGGATCCGTTTAAAGGGGTTAAAGGTAGAGAGGGTGACTGGTGGGGCCAGGTCCTGGGGGGTGCTGAGCTGTCCCTATGGACCTGGCTCTGATCGAGGTTGCAGCTCTTGCAGGATTTAATTGCAATTCTGGCAGTCAGTGCCACCCTCACCCAGTGATTTAGTTGGCTGCACAGGAGTGTGCCGTGGTGTTGTAAATGCCCCACTGAGGTGAAGCTCCTGGCTTTTCTTGGCCAGGATTTGTGGCCCATCCACCATTGCAACACAGCTGTGTCGTGCTGTCTGGAAGCGAGGCTTAAACTGCCCTGAACACTAATCCCAGTTTGGTGGGTTTACAGTATGCAGTGATTTGGATCCCCTTTTTTCTGAGGGGAAAAAAAAAAAAATCTGATACAGGCAGCGTCATCTTTCTTCCTCAATATAGGCTCGAGGAGAATTAAATTTGTTCAGGAGGCTCTGGTGCACGCTCCTGCTGGAGCACATGGGTCTGTGTTACAGTTTGCTCTTTCCATTCTTAGACGTGAACAGTACAGCTTGTAACATCTTCCACCTGCACCCTGAAAACAGGATATTCTATTAAAAGCCCATTAGAAGGTGTAAAAAATGATGTATGTGAAGTGCTGCCAGTGTGTGATTAGCAGAAATAGACACAGCAGTATTAATTTCAAAGAAAGCTGCTGCAATTATCTGACCCAACCGATGTGCCTCAGACTCCTGAGAGAGAGGGTAAACATTTATGCTGGTTTCATTTACAGGATCTAAAAGTTGAGGGAAACATTGTGACCTGGGAACAGGTCTGCTAAAAAATAAATCTGTCACCTATTACTCTCAAATTACAGACATTTGTATCTTTTCTATATTATGCATATGTCATATATATATTTAACGTGGTACAATGCAAGAAAACCCCAAAACCTTTCCCTGCTCTGTCTGCCAGTGAAAATCAGGCTTGCTTTCTGTCCAGCTTGCAGGTTCCTGTAGCAAACTGGGAGTTGGCCTGTGCCAAGTCACGGATACTTAAATCCTTTACCAGATGGGAGGTTCCACCTATGACATGTAATACGGTTTCAAATTATGCAGAAGGGCTCGGGGGTCAAGCCAGGATGCTGTAAAAGAGAGGGAACCCTGTCCTTTCAGTGCAAGACACCAAACCACACGAGGAAAGTCTAGAGAGGAAAGCAAGATTTGGGGATTTGCATCAGCTTCCACATCCAGCACGTCCATGTAGGGAGGAAGATCTGCAGTCAGTTGGGCCTGAAAAGCCACGAAGCTGCATTGGAGACCTCACTGATTCCAAAAGAGCAAAGGTTTCTTAAACAGATGGTGTTTAATAAATCACTTAAGCTCTCTTCAATGAAATGGCTGGATGGCCACACACAAAGAGTTGCGGTCAGCAGCTTGATGTCCACAAATAATTGATTAAAAGAAGGCCAGGTTGGACAGGGCTTGGGGCAGCCTGGCCTGTCCGTGGCAGGAGTGTTGGAACTGGATGATCCCCAAGCTCCCTTCCAACCCAAACCGTTCCGTGGTCCTCTGAGTGACCAGTTTCTAGAAAGCCAGGGAGGACATAGCTGAATGAAAGCTAGTTATTATAATAACTGAACTGGTGCAGCAGCAAGCTTAGAAAGATTCATTCAAGTTCATTTCTCTTCTGTTTGCTGAATGCCTCCTGGTTGGATGTTGTTTGTCCAGTGCCTTTGGAACGGTTGCTCCAGGGGGAGCAAACATGGGCGTATGTGGGAGTGCCAGGAGCAAACATCCATGTCCGGCCCTCTGGAACGCAGCTCAGAGAATTACTGGGCTGCAGGCAAACCACTGACGTTGCCATTAACTTCTATCCTCTTTTTCCTTTGTTTTGTGGGGTTCTTCCTGCCAGTTTTCCCAGTTACAATACTTTAATGGAGATATTCACATTTGATTCTGGGGCTGCTGCTCTGAGGTATCAGCAGCTCTCAGGAGGCAGCAGGGATTACAGCACACTCGCCAAATCACACCATTTTGGCTGGATGCCTCTGCTTCAAATTTAACTGGCTCAGCCTGTATTTGTGTCCACAGTCATTAGCTTTTATTTCCCAAACAGTTTTTATCTGTTTAACCTTGTGGTAATTGCTCTGGGAGACAATAGCGTTTTTTGAGTCACGTTCTATTAGCAGCTCAGCACAGTGAGGTGTTCAGTGAGTGTCCTGTTGTTGGAAACCAACTCTCTCAAACAAATGAGATTTATCATGTTGGCCCTGATGGACTGTTTGTTCCTTAAATATGTATGAATCACAAAGGGTAATATATTTAATTTCCTCTCATCAGTAACATTTTCCCCTGTTTTTTTTTTTTTTTTCTTTTAAGACTAAAATCCATGGGATTGGATTTGTAAAAATACATGCACCGTGGAATGTATTGTGTCGAGAGGCAGAATTCCTTAAGCTCAAGATGCCCACAAAAAAGGTGAGTCCTGGTCTTCTTGTTTTCCTCATGAAGGCATAGTTTAAACATTTGTTCCTCTCAGAGCACCTTGCAGATGCAGACTTCTCTTTCCACGAGCACTTTAAAAACAATTAACTAATGTGCACCAAAAATGAAAGTCACAAACGTGCTTGCTTGGGGCAGCAGAGAGGAAAAAGTGAAAGGAGGAATGGAAATAAAGAATTTCTGGCTGCTACCACTGTCTGTACATGATGAGAGTGATTTCATCCTCAGTGTGTTTTAAAAGAAGAGGTTGCAACTGATGGTGGCATTTCTGCCTGCGTTTTGGGCACTTTTTTCCCACCCGAAGACTGCTGCAAATGAACACAAGGATAAGAATTTGTCTCGCCGGGTTTAGTGACTATTCCTATACACAGTCAGTCACGCTTGCAGGAGCTGGGGCCACTCTACCACAAAATAAATCACCTTTCAGAATATTTGAAATATCATTAAAGGAATGAAGTGTATTTTCATCAATTCTAAATCACCCGTGATAGATGGATAGACAGCTCAGTGAGCACAGCTCAGAGATGGATTAATATTTAAACACGGACTAAGTGCAGGTCCCAGACTGCACAGGGAAGTCCATAATGGAGCAAGAGACAGTCTCCAAGCCCAGCATCATTTATTGCAACACTAAAACCACACTTTTGGTTTGGACTTCGTATTAATCCCCATTATTGCCTCACTTACCAGGGATTTTAAGCAGAAGCACAATTAGATAAAAAAGTCTGTTGCGATCCTGTGGTTCCCTAACCCTTGGTTTGACTCTCCCATCCCTGTCTTTCTGGATGATTCCAAGAATGCAAGCCCCACTCCTCAACAGTTTATTGTGATATATTTCTCTGATTGCTGGTTTATTCCTTGCAGTTCACTCTGACCTATGGATAACCTAAACGCAGTAAAGTTTTACTGGGTTTTTTGGGGTTTTTTTCTCTCTTTGCCCCCTCAGATGTATCAGATCAACCAGACCCACGGTCTCCTGAAAAAGATTAATTCTGTAATTCAAAAAATAACGGAGCCCATCCAGCCAAAAGTAGCAGAACACAAACCTCAGACGGTGAAGCGCCTCTCCTACCCCTTCTCCAGAGAGAAGCAGCACTTGTAAGTGAATTTCCCTAAATATCCATCTCCACAGGTTCCAGCCTCTCTGACAGCAGCTCAGGCACCAGGGGGTGAAAGGGACCATGAACACCAACACTCTGGTGGGCATTGCTGCAAAGAATACTTCCATTTTGCAGTAAATGTACTTTTTGGGGGGATTTTTTTGGCTTGCTGTTGAGGAATGAGTCTTTGTAGAGAGATCTCTGTGTGTTGTAGCTGCTGTTGTGGCACATAATGCACATCTGTATAACTGTACGCTTCATCTGTCAGGCTGCCAAAAGGGGATTTATAATGTGGTTTATAATAGTCTCTTCTCCACATTAAATAAAATGCTTGGTAAAACTTGCAGCCAGAGATGTGGGTTGATAAATTTCAGAATAATTTCATTTATCTGGTGTGGGCAGCTGACACAGGTGGTGCCAACCAGGCCTTGCCTTTGAAGTGCTGAGAAGTCAGAGGTGGCTTTGCCATCGATCCCGGATCAGCAAGAACAGCTGTAAACGTGGGTGTAGGGGAAAAAGTCATGAGGCAGAGCCCAGCCAAAGCTTCTCCTGCCCTGGATTGCTCTGCTGCTGCTCTTCCCTGGCCAGCATCCCAGAGGAGTCACTTTGAAGGCCGTGTTAATGGGTGTGCCAGCTGGAACAAACGACAGTCCTAGGGCAGGATCTCTTCCCTGCACACACAGGGATTTCAGTGCTTCATCCAGAGATGCAGAGCACTGGTGGGGTTGGGCCAGTCGATGTGTGTGACATCTCCGCCTGCCCTTGGGCTTGTAGGAAATGTATTTGTGTGTTTGCTGGGTGTGGGGTGTTCCTGGAGGCTCAGAGAAGGTCCAAAAGATGCTCCTGAGTGTAGACGTGGATGGGCCTCACACTGTGTGCAGGTGGCTTTTCCAGTGAGACCTCCTGTGCCTCTGCTGAATAAGGGAGGAAATGGTGGCCTCACAGGGAAAATGAAAGATTATGAGGGGAAATTCAAGGCCAGCAGTGGTCAGGGATTCAGCTTAAATGACCACCAACATTCTCTTTCGTGCTGAAAAACCTATAAAGATATAAAACCAGTGAAAAGTATAAGCAGCCTCTTTAAACTGTGGGAGTTGGGTTGGAGTTGCTTTTTAACAGGGTTTCTACAAGCTGTTCTTTAATGTGAACTCTGAGAGATCCCCAGGAGAAATGAAAATATTGAAGGGGTCAACGAGAACTTGGAGAAAATTACTGACTTTTTTTTTTTTTCCTGACCTAATGGGCTTCCTTCTAATCTTTTGACAGATTTGATTTGTCTGACAAAGATTCCTTCTTCGACAGTAAAACGAGAAGCACGATAGTAAGTACTGCCTATAAATAATTTATGGTGGATATTGCCTCAGTCGTGGTGTTAACAGCTTTAGAACAATGCCTGTTCAAGTTTATCTTTCTTAACCAATTGCCAAGGATCTCCTGTGCCATCAGGTACTGAAATGATAAAAAAAGCGCTTCCAGATTTAGTGCTGAGTAGTGTTTGATGCTAACAGGTCGCTGCCTTTTGGAAAAAAATTTGGATCTTCTTTCTGGTTCACAGGTAATTTTCTTAGTAGAGATATCACCAGTTGGGAATATTTAGATTTTACCACTGGTTCTGCCCACCAGCTGCCTGCAGCCATGACTGGTTTAACTTTTTATAACTGTACATTGTTCTTTTTGCAAAATGCTGGGAAATACCCCGAGACAACTTCCAAGGAAACAGCCGGGTATTTACAGGGAATATTATTTATAGTTTTGGGGGGAAACTCTCTGTAATGGTATTGAAAGTGTTGAGGTTGATGGCTTTTATCTGACTTACAGGACATAAAATAGAGCTGGGGAAGAAGGTGTAGCCTCGTTTATAGCCACCAAAGGAGGAATTGAAAGGCCAGCTTGTGTGACATCCAGGGCAGCTGGAAGGGGCCGTGCCAAGCAGCCCTGGCTGCAACACAGTTCAAAGGATAACGGGGACTCTTTGCCCCATTCCCCTGCTCCTGACTGGTGCCTTGGAATGTGACTGCCAGATCTGATATTTAACATCAGCCTTTTGGGATGCCAAGTGGTTTCCAAAAGAGCTTGTATCCCAATCATAGCTGCCTTTCATTGCTGTGGTGATAAGGGCTGTGAGATATCTGACTTCCCTTTCCTGCTCTGAAATTCCAGCGTATTCCACAGTGCACTTCCCCTCCACCTTGAAGTGCAAGGTGAGCTGGACCAGGGGAGGCAGATGCAGGAGCACAGAAATGGGGAAGAAAAAGGCAAACATTGATTCGGTTTATTTGCAAATAAAACATTTAGCTTGAGATTGGGAAACCAAAAAAAAAGGCTGGGTTTTGTTTGTAGGTTTTCTTTTACATGTCCAGATGTATAGTAAAAAAAAAACCTTGTAAGGTTCCTTGTAAGGAACTTAACAAAGAGTTAAATTTCATGGCAGGCTGAGCAAGGCAGCAAGACAAAATGGCTCCATGGGACAAGAGGGTGAGCAAGACTGAAAAATGGAGTGAAACAGGAGCTCAGAGCAGAGTCTGAGAGGAAAAGGAGGGACAGGGGTTTTTTTTAACAACCGAAGGAACACTGGGCACATAACCATAATGCTGGTGCTGTGCTGCTTTGTGTGAAATCCCTGTAAATCACCCAGTAATGAAGAACATATTGAATGTTTCCCAACACCATTTTATTCTGTGTGCATTGCTGTTTGTATTCTTCTTTCTTAAAGTTCTCCCCTGCCTTTCTCATATGTATTTTTGAACCGCAGTGCAAATATTGACCCTCCCGCCTACTGCAAAATGAACAGGAATCTAGTCACTACCCGTGAGTCTGCGATGAATAGAAACTAAGCCAAAGACCTTTTAGTTATTAAAAGAGAAAATAAAAAAAAATATATTATATAACTGGAAATGTCTCTGTGACAGCCCTTTAACTCACTGGGGTTACAAGACGACAGACGAACGAGCTGTGGGACTTGCCCCGGATGCCCTCACTTGCTTCCTCCAGTGAATTGAGCAAGACTCAAGTTAGCACACAGATTAGGGAGCTGGGAAACAGTCCCCAGCTCCCCGGACAGGCCAGGCAGTGGGCAGGAGGTGCTTTTGCTCCAGGTTTCCCTGTGCTGCCTGCTTGCCTCGCCCCGGAGCATCGCTGCACGGCAGCGGCCGAAAGCTGAACCTCGCGGGCAGCCTGCTGAGCTGTGCAAAGGTTACTCGACAATAAATGCAATAAATCCCAAAATAAATACATCTGTTTTGCCACCAGGGTCAGGCAGGCTCAGAGATGTTAAGGTCAGCCTGTGTTAGTCCAGTTTGATAAACGGCTGCGTGCTGTGTACACGCTGTGAGCCCGGAGCTCTGCTCAGGTCCTTGGGATGGAGCCAGCCTGCGCCCTCGGAGGCGAGGGAAGAGCTGCTCCAGGTGGAAGAACACCCCTGAGCTTTGATCAATGGCTAACATGAGCAAAAATAGCATTTCTGTTACGCCGGGGGGTAGATGTAACCCTGTTTGCCCCCATCAGTTCTCTCGGTGGCTGACTATTTAGTTAAGCTTTTCTCTCCTGCACAGAAAGCCCAGCACGGAGAGCTCCGAGCCCTGCTCTCCTGAATACCATGACTTTTATTAAAGAATGATGACTTCATCGACATCTTGGTTTGGCCAATATTTGAGCTGTACGCAGAAAGATCGTGCTTTTCACTGGCGGTGTCTGAAGTAACCCTTTCCTTTCTTTGCTTCTGCTTCTGTAGGTTTATGAAATATTGAAAAGAACGACATGTACCAAAGCAAAATATAGCATGGGTAAGGAACTTTATTTGGCTTTAAGATCAATATCTTTTTCAGGTACTGAAAATAATTGCGTGTTGTAAATGGCTGTAGAGTTTAGGTTTTTTCCCCTGCTCTCTAATTTGATGTATATGGATGTAATCGCTTTATTTGGAAATTTAATGTAACTTATGTAGCTGTTTGACATTTTTTCAAATGTGAATTTATAGATTCTACTCCAAATTAAATGGTAAGTGAGCATGTAGCCCCTGCAGATGTGGCTTAGGCCTTTTGCAGCAGGGCTGGAAGGTGCCATGCACCAGCAGACGAGATGTGTGCTGTGTTCTACACTCCCTGAAATGCATGAGGGTATTTCCATTAATTCCAACAACTGCAGTGAAAGTCTGTGGCTTGGCCCATTCCTTTCAAGCAGGAACCCCACGATTTATGGTGGGATGGTTTTCCAGTGACTTGAGTGAAATGGTCTTGACCGATGACCGTCCTGAGTGGAACTGAGATGAAGCCCGTGGAACAGCCAGGGGCCAAGGCTTGCACTGGAACTGGGCACCTCAGCCCTCAGAGCAGGTGCTGCAGGTCAGGGGATGTGAAGTTTGTGCTGCCACGACCAAGAGTTTTAGGATTTCAGCCTTAGGGTTTGTGCTGTAAGAATTAAACTCGTAAGAAAGATGAACAGCAAATCAGGCCACCTTAAAGATTTATTGGCAGCTGCTCGTGCTCAGCTGTTATATAATTAATATTATGCATCTCTTGATGCACAGATATACACTTGACTGTGGGACCAAAGTTAACAAATAGCTAATGGTAAATCCAAAAAAATGAGGTGGAAGGATGAATTCCCCAGCAAAGCAAGAAAAGTGCACAAACCTGGAAGAAAATGTTTGGTGACTGTTGAAATCTGTTACAGCGTTTATTTGCCTATAAGCAGTTAAATAAAACAATGGGAACTTGAATTACAGGTAGTTCTGTTCAATATTGACCCATCAGCTGCTTAGAAAGACATCAAATAATAGAAGAACAATTACGCCACAAATTATTTCCATGCTTTGCCTTTTGTGCCGAAGTCACAACACACAATGCACAATTGTGGACTCCTTATATACACTAAAATTTGGTGTCCAGCCAGTATTAACAGAAGCGCTGTTCTCTGTAGCATGGGAAATCCAAGTTATTGTGTGACTTTCACGACCCTTTTCGAGTCTGGTGCTGGATCATTTTCATTGGAAATTGCATCTTTGGACTCTTCGAAGGGGAAGGTCACACAGCTCAGTTTGAATTCTTGCCTTGAAGTTGGTTTCTCAGTTGAATATTATTTTTTTTTCCCCAGAAAATGGGAAAAACACTAGGGATTAGTTGAATAGGGAAGACACTAATGGATGGTAGAGTGTTGGGATTCCTGGATGGTTCTTCTACCTGAGACTGGCAAGGCCACACAATACCGCTAATGAAAATGCCATCAGGCCAGCCCAGCATAACTCAATCAGCTCCTTTGTGTTCCAGGGCTGGAATGCTGGGTTACAACCCAGCAGAGGTGGCAAACAGATTTAAGCAAACACAGATAATGCTGCAGCACTGCTGCCCAGCAGGAAAAAGGCAGCTGCCCAGGGGAACCCTGCAGCCTTTGTTATTTATTTGGAAAATTTGTGAAAATGTGGATCTGTCTTCGCTGTTAAATCCAGATCTGTAGAAGGGGACTATGTAGCTCTTCTCACAGCCCTAGAAAAATTTATCTGCCCACCAGTTGTTTCTGCCAGGAGTGTGGAAACATTTGCAGACAATTCATAGACCTGTATAATCTTAAATAGGGCTTTGAAAATTAATGATACCGCAAGATACTGAGCACTCCTGGAGCTGCTCCTGCAGCAGGTGATTAGTATCTCGAAAATGTTAATGAACGTGAACAATCCTCATTTCAAGAGCAATCAAAGATGACTCCATACTGTGCTGGTTCCTGGTTCACAGTCATTGTTCCTTCAAATCCAGTCCCACACTCTTTTCTTAGCCATGAACTGATGGGCAGCAGGGAGCACACCGTACACCTCATTTTTCTTTTCTTTTTTTTAAGTCCTTTCAAATCCTCCCCAATGCCAGTGGCCAGATTTATCGATATATTTTTTTTTAAGTTGGCATTAATCACCATTGCCCTGCACAAAGACAAGGACTTGACTTAGCCCTGACTCAGCATCCAAAACTGGTTCATTCCATCCCCAAATGTGTGTTCATGGGCGACACGACACCTCCAGGCGTGGTGAACAGAATTGGAAGTAGCTCTGTTAAAGCCAGCAGCTGCTGGAGGAAAGAGCATTAGGGAATTCATGAGCTCCAAAGATCCAGGTCCAGCCACCTTCGGGAATGGTGCAGTGCTCCTCCAAACTTCCACACCAACTCCTCCCTCTGGCCCCCAGCTGAGGAGTGACACCACCCCTGGGAAAGGCAGGACTCCTCCCAGTCCCCTGTGCCACAGACATTTAATAGATGAAGCACTAATTGCTTTCAGCCTCATGCATGTCACTAATAAACGGCTGTGTAAACAGGGAAAGGAGAGGGAAGAAAGAAGGAAACTGCCCTTTTAAATAAAAGACGAAAATGTGGTAAATATGGTAAGTATTACGCCAAGGTCTTCGCAAAGGCTTTCCCTACAATTTCTCTGATCAATCTGAAACCTGAATTCAAAACTTTGCGTGGGTGATGCGTGTGGATGTGTGTTCCCCTATGCCATCAATTCCAGCCACGTTCTCCTTGTGATCCAGCCTTCTGCTGCACTTTCAAATCTTCAGGCTTGCCTTTAAATCAAACTGACTTTTCAGAAAACGTAATTTATTTTAATGACTAATTTCAAGTCATTGGCTTCTAATTCTTGATTCTCAAATATATATGACTTCCTCTTGCTCTCTGCAGTTCTCCATTTCATGAAATGAGTCATGTGTAATAACCTATATGATTAAAAATGAAACCACATGGAAAGGAATGAGATGGCAGCAAAATCATTATCTGATCAAATGGCTGTTATTTTGAGGGAAATCTCCAGGAAGGATGATGAAGTGAGGCTGTCTAACCTTGAAATTATAAATAACTATTATGTCTTTATTTTTCAAGGGATCACCAGCCTGCTTGCCAATGGAGTTTACAGTGCTGCATATCCTCTGCATGACGTAAGTGGTCTCGCACTGTATTTTACACGTCTGCTGTCTGTCACCAAGAAATCCCTCCTGTGTGACGTGTTGGTGGCATCATCCCAAACATGACTGACTTTCTTCTCCCTTGTGTCAGGACTGCAGTGACTTCTGCAGGTTGTTTCCATCCCTCTGCCCGCATTTAAGGGATTCCCCGCCTCTGTTCTCCTGTCTGATGATCATATGTTTGAACATCAGAAGAGTTGTTTCAGTGTTTTAGCAAACGAAATGCCTCTGTTGTTTCCTGACCTTCTGCCCCCGAGATCCCTGGCACCAGTGCCAGGAACCACATTCATTCCTAGGGCACCAAGGAGCAGGTTCCCTTGGCCACATCCCCCTGCAGAAGTGTTGGTAGCTGTGTGTCCATACAACCAGGAAAAACCATAAGCAAGGATCCGAAGTCACATATTCCATGGGGCTGGGATGTGACTGTGGACCTTCCTGCTGATGAAATCTGCTTCTGAGCAGCTCAGTGAGATGTCAAGAGTGTGTTCAGCTGTGGCGCTCACTGAGAGGGTCAGTGAGAGCTCAGGAATTCTGGTGGCACTCACAGCCCAGCCGGGGATCCCCATCCTGTCAGAGGTGCACACAGCTGGCTGCTGGTGTCCTTCTGATTTAGAGGTTCAGGGTGCAACTAGAACTGACAAACACGTGCTCTGAGCCTACAGAAGAGCTTGGCAGATGTCAGGTGGACGTGGCAGTCATGCTGCTCCCTCCTGATGTACGGCCTGTGTGAGTGTCCAAGGGCTGTGGAGCCTGGTGCCGGTTTTCCGGCCTGGGATGCGAGGGTGAAGTGTGTCTTCCTGGCTTTCTGCTCCCCACGCTCACACTGGTTGTACGTGGAACTGTGAGAGCTTTATCTTGGAGCACCCAAGGGCAGAGCAGCCTCTTTGTCTGCCTGATGTTTGTCATACATGTCAGGGCTCTCAAACTTACAGCAGTGCCATGTAGAAATGGAGAAAGAAAGGTTAAATAAACTTCTCGTCGTGTTCTTGCCCCACATCTTTAGACAGCTACTGATAGTCTTGCATAGAAGTTATTTATTGTCTTAGTTTACTCCTTTAGCATATCAAAAAACAGCTGCAAATTAAAACCTCAACTCTAATCAGCCCGGAGTGTTTGGAGAGTCTGGAGAGGGAGCAGCTCTCTCAGCTGGTTTCTTCTCTTTCCAGCGGACTGAGCTGAACCCCAAATACCACGGCAATACCGCATCCTTTCCCTGGACATTTTTAGGCCACCTTTATCACTTATTCATTCCTTTTCCCCCCATGACAGGCACTATTGCTCTTCCCTAATGCGCCCGACGACAGAAGACAAAGTGCGCCGTGACAAATGGGCTCCTAAAATACGGCGTTATTTTACAGATTGCTTTTTCTGGTTTTGATGCATTAAGTGAGCGGGAGACGTGGGTGTGCAGGATGCAGAGCAGCTCTTGGCACGACCCGCTGGATGACGCAGATTTTCTCTCTTTTTAAAGGGTGACTATGAAGGTGAAAACGTGGAGCCCAATGACAGAAAAGTAAGTTGATGCACGGGGGGGGTTTAACATATTCACAAGAGTCCCAGCCTGAAGAGTCACCTGTTGGAATCTGGATGTTTTTTGCCGAAATCTCGCAGAAAATGCTGCAAAAAGGCACTAAATTCCGAGCAGTTTAAGAAAAAAAGTGCTTTCCAACATTTAAATTTGCCCAAATGAGGAATGTAGTGTGGATATGTATAAAGCACCCAGCTCAGTAATGATATGTTTCCTGCCACATTGGCAAGAATACTGACATAGAACTCCTCCTAAAGTTCAGATGATGTCATTTCAGGCCCGCTCTGATGAGAATATGCTCAGTCATCTTCTGGTGTCTGTATTGGGCATAAATCCTGCTTCAGGATCAGAATTGGAGGAGTGGGAGGGAGTGGCAATTGAAAACATAAGCATAAAAGCGACAGGAAAAGATAAATATTGAATATTTATCAGGAGTAAGAGGTCCTCAGCAATGTTTGATGTGTGCTCTGCGGCCAGAAGCTGCCCTGTGGATGTGCAAACTGAGGCTTTGCATCACTTTCTGCTGGAGTTAATGCTTTAAATTGTGGTTTTATTGTCTGTGTAGTGAAAGGCATGTGTTCATTGTGGTAAAACAAGTTATTAAAACAAGGAATAAGGCAAGTTACAAACCAAGGAATTCTCCCAAGGAAGTACTCTTCCTGAGGAAGTAGGAAGTCCTACTTTTTACTAAGGAGGTATGAGGGAAAAACCAGATTTTTCAGCCTTTGTGGCAATGCTGATTTCTTAAATTCAAAGCTCAGTTACTGCATCCTCCCCATCCCACTTCCCCAAAGAAGGGTGGCTTTTGTCTGTGCATCAGACAAAAACTGAGGTGGAGAGGCAACAACCAGTTCTCTCAGGAGGAGCTACTAAATTTGGGTGTTGTATATGCTGGGCTTTCAGACCTGAAACTTTGCCTTCCCTGTTTGTTTTGTGACTTTTTTTTTTTTTTTCTCCAAAGAAATGCTCTGGACATTCAGGTCGTAGGAAAAGCAGATTTAAAGAGCTTCAGGCTTTATATATAAAAACAGGTGCCCAAAGTGGACAGTCTGCTGGTCCTTCAGGTGCAAATGGCTCATCAAAAGGCAGTGGATGTTATTTCCCTCCCTCTATTGATTCGTGTTAAAAATACCACACATCTTTTTTTGTTATTAAGCAACACTTCTCTCAACTAAAAATAGGATGCAAGTCCATGTTTTCTGAAAGAGTCCAGATCATCTTCTTCATTGCTATTATTTCAAACCTCACAAATTCATTATTTTCACGAGTTCATTGGGTGTTTGGAAGTGTTTACCTTGGCTTTTGACTTTCAGTTCCATCAAGTGATCTTTGGGTGTGTTTTGGCATGTCTCTTCTGGTTTCTTGAAGCTTTCTTTAATCTTATCCAGTGCTAGGCTAGGCCTGTGCCTTTTTTAACCAGAAAATTAAAGATTTGAGGCCTAGAAATGAAGTAAATATTTAGGTCTAGTATGCTGATCTCCTCTAATCATGTCTTTGAAGCTGTGCTTTGAATATCAGGCTGATATAATATAATATAATTCATTTGTACTTTAGGCACAAATCTGGTTTCGAGTTGCACTGAACTAAAACATGGCACTGATGCAAAATCTCCTCAGCTTAGTGTTTTCCTGATACGCCTGGCCAGCTTAGATCACAGAAAAGGAATCTAATTTCCAGCGTAAACTTAGTTTTAAAAATGAAATTTAAAAATACATATGTATAAAATGAAGGGGCTTAGGTAGTACTGCACGTGGATGTTGAGGTGTCCCAAACATTGCTTCCCAGACACAGGCAGTTGGCCTTAAAATTTTGGAAAATGTGGTTGAAAGAAACCTAAAGCAGAATAAAAATAAAGTTTGCAAGAATGTTGCTGTTTAATCAAGGCCTGCTGTTATGATGCCTTATCCGTCCTCCTAGACACAGAGACTGGACAGAACAAGGGAATAAAGGTGGGTATTTATTTGAAAGGCCTTCAAAGGTGCCAAGATGGACCCCGAGATGGACGGCAGGTCACGGGTTCTTCACACTTTTATAGGTTTGGTTCATTTACATATCAGGGTTAATTCTCCAATTAAAGCTTCAGTTTAATGATGTAATTTCCCCAAGCTTGCCCCCCCTTTAGAGTCTTTGGTTTACACATTTTGGGCCTAGGACGGTCTGAGTGTCCTTGGGAAGCAGGCCTGGAGAGGCTTTGTTGTGTCTGCCTGGCAGGAGAGAGCAGAAATTAACAGGCTACAAGAAACCTCAGAGCTACACACTGAATAGTACAGGACTTGAAAAATATAAAAGTTAAAACCTCTGTTTTAACCTAACCATCAGTTAAGTTTCAGTTCGTGCTCTTACTGTTGTAAGGAAATTATTAATGATTAATGACTTTGGATTGCAGAGGGGAAAACCCCCAGCCCACTTATATTTTTGACATCATATTTCCGTAAAAGCTGAGAAGTTGCTTGGTTGTGTTTTTTTGGTTTTTTTTTAATGAGTCAAGTCATTTGTATAAGTACAGCTTGGAAATTCTCTGTTAATGGTTTGGCAGGAGAATTCCAAAATTGCCCTAGGAGCATTGTTTGCTGTGGGACTTCTCCGTGATCCAGTGTGAGCAGGAGGAATGGGCATGGGCAGTGGCCAGGCTCTGGTCTGCCCTTCTTTTCTCTGCTGCATTTCACTGGAGACATGTAGGAGTTTGACATCTGTCAAGTTTCCCATGATAAAATAGCCTGGAGTTTAGGGAATAACATCCTGTTTGGTCTAGGAACAAGATTAATCCTGTTGCCCTCCCTGTACTGATACTGGTTTCGGTCTTGGTTCCCCATTGAGTTTGATTTCTTGTTCACCCTGTTGGCTGAATTGAATGAGGGGAAAAAATCAGGTTTGAGAAGCGCTATTTATATATTTTACAGAATAAAGGGTAAGCTGAAGGTCTCAGAGGAACCTGTTTTTGTGAGGGATTCAGCTTTGCAAATCAGTAAAGGGGATCATTGTTTCCCTTGGCCCATATCCTGACAGAAAGGAAGAGTGGAAATCATTGGCTTCGTGTGGTTTAGAGCTGAAAAAAAATCTTAAATGCAGCCTTTGAGGCACCTCAGCCCAGCACCTCTTGCTGGATGCTGAATTATGTATTTTGTGTAGCAAAATGGCCTGAAGTTGTGTCAGGGGAGGTTGAGGTTGGATGTGGAAAGGTTCTTCCCCCAGAGGATGGTTGGGCCTACGGGTCACAAACCCAGCACTGCTCTCCCTGTCTCTGCTGCAGGTGTCCATCAGTCCAGCTGCTGAAGAGCCTTTTAACGTGCTGGAATTCTGTTGGAGCGTGCCAAACCATCACATTTAATTTTAATACTTACTGCAGGCTGCGTGTGCTGGCATGATCTGGGCTGAAACGCCGGCGTGGTGAGACCGGAGCTGTGGGCGCTGCGGCGGCCGAAGGAGAACCTGAAGCTGGTGCTTCAGCTCTCACCTTTCTGCTGCCTTTCTGTTTTCCAGCTGCTGTGTGAGGAGTGGGCGAGCTACGGAGTGTTTTATAAATACCAGCCCATCGACCTGGTGAGGTGAGAGTTCAGCCCCTGGGGTCGAGTTTCCACGGGGCAGAGCTGAAGCTCTGCGGGGATGCTGGTGCCCGTGCCCCTTGGGGGATGCTGCCCTCAGTGCCACCCCCGGGGGGTTCCAGAGAATGGGAAATTCACTGGGAGAAAAGGAGTTCTCTGTGAGTTAAAACGTGCTGATATATCCCACGCAGTGCGAAAGCTTGTGGGGTATATATTTTTAATTAATTTTGTTTGCTCATTATAAGGCCTGAGGCTCTCTGAAGAAAATGAGGTGCCTTTTTAAGAGGATTCACTCACAGAATGTCCAAAGACACCAATTTGCGCAGCAGAAACACAGTGGGGGGAAAAAATGACCAGTGGGACAAACTTGTTTTCAGGGTGCCTGTATCTCTGGATGGACTCCAAGCATCATGAGAAAGAGAGTCCTCTGAGAAGAAAAAAATTCCCACAGGTCATCAGATCTTACTTTCTCCATGCCTAATCCAGATGCGATTCATAATTTTAGCCACGTTATATTTTAAGAAGTAGGAAACATTTCTCTCTCTCTCCCTCATTTCTTTTTCTTTTTTCTACATGTATTTCAGAAAATACTTTGGAGAGAAGATCGGGCTATATTTTGCCTGGCTGGGAGTTTATACACAAATGCTCATTCCAGCTTCAATTGTAGGGATTATCGTTTTCCTGTACGGCTGTGCAACTGTGGATGAGAATATACCCAGGTAAAATGGGTGAATAAATAGGTTCTGTTGTTGGAGGGCACTGGAAGCTCAAAGTTGCCTTGCTTTAGAAATGTTTTATCAGTAACATCTAGGCCGAGCACAGCTGATATTGTGGTTTCTTGTTCCTGGGTCTTGCCCTGTGCCACCCACATCCCGACACCCCAGTCCCTGTTCCCAAGGTCTGTGTGTGCTCCCAAAACTCTCCATCCTCACCCTTTATCTTTTGGAAGCTGTGCTTAAAATTAATGCACCTCCACAGGCCCCACCGATCTCAGCTTCCAGTAAGCCACGGAGCTTTCCCAAGGGCACAGAACAGCCCATTTCTATCTCATTAGCATTTGTTGTTAATATTACTTGGGGAGTTTGCATTGATGTCCTAAAAATAATTCTTGGCCGGTGGCTCAGGTGGTTGGGTTTTTTTTCCTAGCTCAGATCATTATGTTAAAACAAACCAGCAAAATTCTGCTAATGAGGGGGTTTGGTGCTTCCCAGCACAGAGTGCTGAGGAGGGCATTGCGTGACAGAGAGATGCATCAGGAATACACATCCCTCAAATAAACTACTGTGATCACAGAAAAAAAAGCTGGATGTCCTCCTGCTTTTAATCTTTTAGCAAGTTTCATTTAGAACATTTTTAAAGCCCTCTGATTTTGCATTATTTGCCCTGCATGCATCATCAGCTGGAGATGCAAATTGCAGGGTTTGTACGGCGAGCACCAGCCCTGAATAACAAAGCAGATAATGGATACCAAAAAATAGATTTAATTTTTTTTTTTGTTCCTTAAGATTGCTTTGTAGTGCTTCCAACAGTTGAAGAAAGTCAAAGGGAGGGTCACTGTTGCTGTTTCACAGATGGAGCACAGAGGAGATAAATTGGTTGAACTCCAGTCTCTTGATGTTCAGCACTTCCCTTGTACCTTATCTATCACTGTAGTTCGTATTTCAAAACAAGAGTGTTTCATTTTATTTTATTCTGTAAGATCTTAGAGTAGAAAGCATAGGGCCTTATGCCTTTCTTAATGTTCCCTCTTATTCCCTGGAATGGAAGTAGAGCTGGGGAAGGAGGGAGGAGGGGAGACAGTCTTACCTGAGGATTTCAGCCCCTGCAGTGGTGTAGGATCGGATCCAATGATCCTACAGAAACAGGTGCTGTCCAGGGGAGAAAAGATGACCAGAGCACGAAGCTGGAGCCATCCTGACCGTGCTCTTCCCTGCTCTTGTGGGCTTTGTTGCAGTATGGAGATGTGTGACCAGAGAAACAACATCACCATGTGCCCCCTGTGTGACAAAACGTGCAGTTACTGGAAGATGAGCTCTGCCTGTGCCACTGCCCGTGCGAGTCATCTGTTTGATAACCCTGCAACTGTCTTCTTCTCGGTCTTCATGGCTCTCTGGGGTAAGAAGATCCATGCCTTGACTTTAAGCTTTTAATTATTTAAAATACAACAGGAAGAAACAGAGGAGATAAAGCAGTATATTTATACACAGGCAGTTAATGATACAAAGAACTTCTCCCCTTTTTTTCTTCTTCCTTTTTTTTTTTCTTTCCCATGAAACTGTCACACCCAAATTTATATTCTGGACTGGAGGCTGAAATTCAAAAAGTTGCTCAAGCTGAATAGCAAATGAAATTGTTAAGCATCTGTCATAAAACTGCTGCGTGGTATGTCAAAATTTCATTAAAGGGATTGCACAGCTTGCCAAAGGAAAAAAAAAATATCTCTTTGCAGAGCCAGCTTCCACTTTAGAACATTACAGAAGAAATGTATTAATGTACTCGGGGGCTGAGGGGAGGGCTCCGGGGGGAAGTGTAATGGCCTTTAGCGTCTTCAGGACAAACCAGCATTGATTCCCGAGTGTGCTCCCAGATGCAATTAGGTTTATCAGCAGGCAGGCATCATGCAAGGAGACTGGGAGGAGGGAACAGTGGTGGAGAGGGATTTTTCCTGATCCTGATGCTGCCCTTGTGCTTTGAGCCCTTTCTGGGCATGTCTCTGGCACTTGGGTCAAAATATGAACCCTCTCATGAAATCTTTGTGAGGGTGTCTCCAGGAATGGTTTGGAGGGCTTCTCCCCTCCCTGTTGGAGGAGGGATGGGGAGCCTCCCTTCTCCAGGAATGGGCTCTGGGGGAGAGGAGCTTTGATGGCCACATATTCCCAGCAGCACTGAGAGCAGCACAGCCCGGTACACCTCACTGTGAATTAACATAACCTGTTCTGGATTATATTTCATCCCAGTAATACACCCTGAGCTTTCATCTCTTCCAGTACACAGGGAACTCTGTGTACATTACCATTTATCTGAACTGATTTAAATACAATTTAACATAATTTAATTTTAATTTTTGGCCAAGGCCTGTGGTTGGGGTAATGCTGTTTTAGCTGCAGCACTGAGAGCTTATTATAAAGTACCACAAGGAAAGTCAAATGTCAGCTTCAGTCTCCCTAATTTTCCACTTCTGTGAGCCCCACATGGATCTTGGCATGTTGTTCTGTTAAGAGTTTGCCTCCCTTTCCACAGCAAGCAGCTGTGGGTCTCTTCATCCATTGTTTGGCACTCTTGTGCAAAGTAAGGCAGATTGGCAGAAGCCAGGTTCTGGGCCCTGCACAAAATCTGAGAGGGTTTTGAAGTGGGATGTGAAACTCCTCAAGCTCTTCGGAGTCAACGTAAAGTTTTGTTGTGGTACAATACCATTATAAAACAAATGTTGTTTCAAAGAGGTCTTTTTCAGCTGGAAAACTAAGAACTTTCTCCACACAGTTTTTAATTTGTGTTTTTAAATTCATGTAGAGTTGAAATAGGAGAGTGCAGGTGCTCGTGGCAGAGCGGGGGTGCAGCTCCCTGGCACCTTCCCCCAGGGCTCCCAAAACAACCCAGCATTCCAGACACTGTCCTCTCCTTTTGCCCTGTTGTAAACCAGTGCCACGGGAGGATTTCCAGTAGCATCTCGTTCGTTTTCCGTATTGCTGGCTGTAAATGGAAGCTGCAGCCCCCAGCCAGCGTGAGAACTGCCGGCAGCGAGGAGAGGGGAGGCAATCCCAGATCGGTGACAGGGCCCCTCTCAAGACACAGCTCTGGCCATCCTGATTCACAGGAAGCCTGTGGCTTGTGAAAGGGCTCAGCTGTAGCTTTTCCACGTGAGAGTTTCGCTTGGAAGGCGAATGAATGTCACGGCCCCAGCCTGGCTCCAGTCAAGAGGGTGTCCTTTCCTCTCTGTTCAACTCTGTTACCCTCTCCCTGCCTCTGTTTTTTCTGGATATGAACGTTTCTGAGCACATCTGTTAATACTCACTGTGGGAAGCTCCCCTGGGAGCACCATTTCTTGGTAGACTTGCCTCTTTCATAATCACTTATTTATTATACAACACTGGTGTATTCCCAGCATCTAAATATGTCCTCTGAGAACTCGCTCGGTCTCAGGGGCAGATAGACTGATATAGACTGGGATCATTCATTGGGACTCAAGAATTGCTTTAACGAGTTTTTTTTTTTCTCTGAGCCTTCTCCATCAAAAAGAAAATGGCCGGGCTTTTTGTGATTAAAACCCTTAAAGGCTTCCTCTTTCACAGCCTGCCCACATGCAGCTTTCACAAGGGTGTTTGGGTTTGGGTGTGATGATTAGAGCCAACCACACTATTGTGGCCACTAGATGGATGTAATCCCAATGCCATAAAAATGCTTTCTCTTGATATCTTTGAGGGAATAACTCTACCATCAGTACAAGTGAAATCATTCCTATTTTGATCAGGTAGGACTCAGGTTTTTGGGCTCACAGATGAAACGACGTGCGGTTGAAGACCAACAATATCATTAGTCACACGTACAAATATTTAAATAAGTTCGGGTGCCTGACTTTCTTAGACCCCTTAAAAATTGCAGGCATCTCCCTACCTGAAGCTGTGGGTGAAACAAATGCCCTTTTTTCGGTTTACCTGGATAAAACATTTGGCTCCTGGCACATCAGTGTCTCCCAGCCAGACATGGCTGCTGCATAAAAGAAAACAGAAATGAAGCTATGTGGTAATACATGTTAAATGTCAAACTGTTGTTTCAGCTGCCACCTTTATGGAGCACTGGAAGAGAAAACAGATGCGCCTCAACTACAGGTGGGACCTGACTGGGTTTGAAGAGGAGGAGGTTTGTCCCTTCAGTTCTGACTCTCTGCTTTCCACCGTGCTGTTGCCCTGACCTTACAGACTTTGCCTCGTGTTCCTGGGAGAGTTCCATCCTTTAGAAGGAAGGAAAATCCCTACACATGAACTATTTGAGGTTTTTGTAACAAGGGCATGACTAGTCCAGTCCCGTTGCCGTGGGAACGTAATTGTACAGCCACAAAATGGGAAATTTTTTTTCTTTGAAGTGTGTAGTGGGGTCACACCTAGCAGTGTAGGCATGGAATATACAGCTCAGACCTTCTGCTGGGCTGAAGTCAGGGTGCCAAGAGCCAAGGACCTCATTCATCACACACTGCCATAAATCAGAAATGAGTGCATTGAAGCTGATAAAGTTACAGCTCTGTAAAAAAAAGCACTGAAAAATTCCTATTAACTTTAACGATGCAGGATCAAGCCCTGACTTGGAAAATACCTCAGGAAGCATTGCCAGACATGTGGGCTTGAGGCATGGGGAGGGACACGGTGTGGAGGTGGGGGAGTTTTTTGCAGTGGCTAAAAAAAAAGTAATATCCCTGGCCAGGTTTATGCTAAATCTGCTAAAGAGCATAAAGGAGAAAAGGGCCAAATCTGTAGGGAAAAGAAAAAAGATTTTCAAAATCGATGAAGTTTTAGAAGGAAAGGAGAGAAAACCCTCAGTCAGCTGAGAAACTGTTTCCCACCTTTTTGGTTTCGATTTTGCCACTTTACAAAAAATAAAGGAGACGCCTTCCCGGAGCAGAGCACAGTCCCAGCCCCCAGCCTTGCCCTGCTGTCGTTATTAAAAGAAGCATGACCTCCCTTGTCACGTCCCTAGATGTCCTAAATAGATACACAACAAACGCTGCTCACGTGAAACACCAACCTCACCAGCCCTGGGGCTGACTCCCTGAGCTGAGCTGAGCTGAGCCTGGCGCAGCCATCGCTCCCCTCGCCCCCAAAGCCTTTCTGCTGGAATTATCTCCCCTTAATATGTTTATCTCCTCCACAACATGTTCAGGTGTCCCGTGCCAGCAGCCTCTGTGCTGCTCCATACCTATTTGCTGGGAGAGAATGTAGGGATTTATTTCCTGGGCACTATATGCTCCTTTATTTTTGGTAACTTGTTAGCGCACATGAAAGGGGAGAGGATTAAGTGTATCTTTCCAACGCCTGAGTTCAGAGCTCTGCGCAGCCAAACCAGCAGCTGCCAATACAGTATATTTTATTCTGTGTTTTGGGCACTGATAAGTAATACAGTCACGGGTTTAGCACAGAATTTAAGATTCTCCTGTTCCTGATTTGGGATCAGGAACATGATTAAGCTAGAATCATGATTAAGCTAGAATCATGTTGAACAGTCGGGGTTTTGAGTGAAATGCTAAAGCCCAAAGTATCCAATTTTCTGGTGTTTTCAGGGATGCCTGGTTCATGCAATACTTACAGTAATGTTAATTAACATGGAACATGAATAGACTGGTTTTTCTCTGGTAGTGTCTAACCATCCACTGTACCTAGGTTTGCTTTATGTAATTTTTAATGTATAAATACAATATGACGTGCAACAGTTCAGTAATCAAATTTTTGTTTATTTGTTTTTTTTGTTTTGTTTTTTCTTGTTTTTCGTGGGTTTTTTCTGGTTTCCTGAAGGAGGCAGTCAAGGTTTGGAAAACATTTTTTTTTTTTAAATCGCTCCTACTTTTTTTATTCCATGTCTACTGATGAATGCCATCTTTTGATCTCCATTTCTCCTTTTTCGAGCATCAGATTTTCTTTAGAACTCCCACTGGTTGCTTTGCCTTTACACCCTTCCCCTCTCCACTTGTTCAGACTTTTTTCAGCTCTCTTCTGTTTCCCATCCAATGCATAATTTTGAATTCTGACTCTTTTATGAATGCGTATTTATCGGGAATTCTGAATCCATGAATCTTCCTCAATCTTTTGGCTGTCTCTTTCCTCCAAGTGTCTCCTGCACCTTCTCCTGCAATGCAGACGGAGAATCTGTGGATGCTGTCCAGGACAGAATTCGGGGAGCACCCCACCTGACAGTTTTATGGGTTCCTAAAGCCAAGTATTTTGCATAGTTACAGCAGAAAATGAATCCCCTCATGAGCTGAGGATCACTGAAATCAGTTCATGACATTTAATTTTTATCAAAAACAGATGTAATTAAAATCCAAACATCGTGAGCCATTCTGTCTGCAGGTTGTGCTGCATATCTCATATATTAATCTACACAGCACTGCACATTGCTGTCCAAATCGTTCTGCAGTTGCTGCTGTAGACACAGGATTTAACATCTTTTTAGTCGTAGTCAACTATCAATTGACATGAATGACATACCCAGTGAATTGGAATTCAGTTAGAAAACTCAGAAATTACCAGGAAATCGACCTGCAGAGAGTTCATCTGTAGCTGATAGAGAAAATAAGTAATGTTGCTTTTTAATAAAATATGACTTCTTTCACAGGAGCATCCAAGAGCAGAATACGAAGCGAAAGTTTTAGAAAAATCCCTGAGAAAAGAACACAAACATAAAGAGGTACGGTAAAAATATTCATTTGTTTCACTTACGAAAAAGAAGGTTGTTACAGCAGGCAGTGACCCAAGAGTAAGAAATAGGTAAAAAATAGTCAATGCTCACTGTATTTAAATCCCAGGTCTCTTCATCCATGCATGAGATGCTCGGGGTGTGCCAGGCACAAGACCTGATTAAATCCAGAAATGCCTTTACTAATTAGATTCAGGAAGGTGGCTCAGGGAAACTGGTTGAGCCTCATCAAAGAGGTGCTCCTCTGATGCTAATAAATCAAATTGGAGAAAACTGTGACAAACCATCTTGTTCCGTGCAGTAAAAGTACCTAAAGCCTCTGAGGAGAAGTTCTCTGTCTTGCTGGACTTTCTCTGCAAATAAAAATATTAATGAAGAGTACTAACCCCAATTTCCACGCCGAATTCCTTCTGCCTTTTAAAAACACAGCTTCCCTTTCATCCCACTGAACGAGGCAGCTCTCACTTATGCTTTGAACTTGCTCTTTACACCAGTGTGAGAAAGGGGCTGCCAGTCATCCCAGGAGCACCTGCCTCTTGCCAAGAGATGGTGCAATCCCTGCAAGCAGCTTCCCTGCCCTTTCACTGGAGCTGGGACTCCTCTCCTGTCAGCAGCAGAAAGATTTAGAAAAGCTCCTTTTCTCCCCTGCACACTGATGCCCATCCTACCTGAGGTTATTCTCCCTTCACTGCAAGAATTGAGCCATTTGTGTGCCGTGGTTTTCGTGAGAGAAGTGAAAACTCCAGCATAAAACCAAACCTGTTGGCAGAGTTTCCTCTCTTGTGTCTGTTGCCAGTGGCACCACAGCGTGGAACCATTCCCTAAATTGGGATTTTATGACACCCCTGTGAAAATACAACTGCAATAACAACATTCACATGATACAGTCTTTAGGGGCAGCACACAGAGATGGGTGTTAAAATAAATTTATACTTGAGTACCAGTGGGCCCCTCTTAAAAGATGCTACAGAGCTGCTGGTGGTGTGTTCCCATTAATCTATAGGATGCTGTGTGTCAGTGCTTGAGGGCCATAAGCAAATCAAATCCCTTTCTAAGTCCCTTGCAGAAGAGAAACAACTTGGGTTGCTGCCCTGTGATAGGCTGGGTAAATGATTTTGAGCACAGACTTTACTGTATTCTGCTAAAAACCTGTAACTTGCTGTACTTTTGAGTATAATCAGAATTTGGGTCTTAAATGTGGAAGGCTAATCAGATAATTAATGAATGGCGGCCCTCTAATATTGCAGAATGAAAGTTGAGCAATTAAGAAAGTATTTTTTTTTAAACCAGACTATTTATAAGTTTTTGGGCTGTGTTCAATTTGGATGTTACTAATTTGGGAAACGTGAGAAAAGGAGGTTTTTTCTGAAAGACTTGGTGGTTATCTTTCATTGGGATCTAGTGTGTTAAAGTTCAAGTTCAACAGTTGTAAGATGACTTGGAAACCTTCTTAAAGAAAAAATATCTTAAGCTAAACCAAAATTGCTTACAGCTTTTCCAAGAGAAGCCAAATTAAAAACGAAATTAAAGGAAAAAGAAAATTTGGACATTCTTTATACATCATAAAAGAGAAAGCAGAGCGCAATCCTGTATTTAAAAGGGAATATCCTTTGCAGGCTTGCCTGATGTTCCCTAGGATTTGGGGCAAGCGTTTGTCTTTTGTTGCTGTTATTTTTTATTAACATTTAAAGCTGAAACACAAAGCCTTAAGCAAACTAACGGAGCATTCACTTGTGCTGAAGTGCTGTGTCAGTAGAGAATATGGAATTAATTAATGGAATTAATTGAGCAGTGCTTTGTAATGCCATATTGCCCGACCCTTTTCTGTTTCCTTTGACTGCCATCAGAAGCACCGATATTTTCCAGAAGAGACAGCAAACAAATGGAGACAAAGAGTTAAGACAGTCATGGCTGGGGTGAAATTGGTTCTTTTTATTCAAACTTATGAAGAAACTCAAATTATGAGTAATTATGGAAGACACAAATCAATTTGTTTTTGGCTGTTGAACCTTTGTTTAATATTCACATCCAGTTCTGGGTTTCTTCCCCTTCCTCCCCTTGTTCCTTCAGCACTTTTTGGGACCCTGTTCTATGAGTTGGGAATGGCACTGCATGGCTAATCTTAGATTTCCCATCCTGGATGTTCTGTTTTGCAGTGGAGCATGGGCCACGTGTTGAAAGAGTCGCTTGCACTTCCCTGAGACAACGTGCATGTCATAAAAATAGAATTTGAGCAATATTTTTATGTCCATTACCACGTGTGCATCATCCCCTGCGATGTTTCTTTTGCTGCTGATTTTCTGGTGTTTCGAAACAATTCCGGGCATCCAAGTTTGTGAAGGACTCCAGGGGAGCAATGCTCTTCTAAATGAATATTTTGTAGCCAAATTCAGGCAGTGGCTGCTTGACTGGGTCAAGGGAATTCAGAGAATATAAAGACTTGTTATATAGAAAATCACGAAGTGGTTTGGGTTGGAAGGGACCTTAAAGACCACCTCATTCCAGCCCCCCTTCCATAATTCCTCTTAGTGTAGTCCATTGAATACTGTGGGAGTAGCCAGGTAAAATTAAAAATCACTCTTATCAAAGGAATTTGAAGTCTTACCACCCACCAAAACTAGATCTCCCTGTCAACTGAGGGTTCACCTTGGAGCTACTCCATGGCATGAATTAATTTAATACTTGAATCTGTATTTCAGTGGAGCCAGCCGTGCAGCAGCAGAGCTGCAAATATTAACTGTGGAGGGAGAGAGGAAGGAGGGGGATTTTTTCTAGGGAAAGCAAAAGAAAATATTTAACAGCAAGAGAGACCATACTTCATGGTTTATGACAGCCTATTTGCATGTTTCCTTCAGAAAGTACACAGAAAAATCTGATTTATTTGTACTCCCAGCGCAGGCGCTTGACCAGTCTGAACCTGGATACGGAGTAAACAATTTGCCTCTGTGGAATTGTGACTGTAAACACTGTGTCTGCATCTTCTAACTGGTCGTGGTTTTGCCAGCCTTTTCTTCCCCCTCTCTGTTTTCATCACATGCGCAAAATCACGCTCTCCTTCTTTATTAAATGCACTTTTTTTTTCCCCCCTCAAAAAAAATTTCAGACGGATAAAGAGAAGCTGACATGGAAGGACCGTTTTCCAGCCTATTTAACCAATTTTGTTGGCATCATCTTCATGGTAAGCATCACCTGGCAGAACCTGAAATTTTTGTTACTGAGTCACTGTGTGGAAGAGAAGTGATAGAAACTTGATCAGGTGGATGTGGTTCCCAATGGCTCTTTCCCAGTGAAAAAATCCAAACATTTTATTGGTTTATGATCTAAAATATTTTCAAGAGCTCGAATTTCTACTTTGCTGTCTCTTTCCAATAAAGAAAAAAGAATACTAAAATAGGGGAAAATGAGGTGACAGAAATGGAAATTCCCACCACCACTGATGGGATGGAAGTTAAAAAGCACAGAGAGGCCTCTCAGAGAGGGGTCGGGAAGTAGAGACCAACATCATTTTTATAATCAAACTTTTGGAAAGAAATGACGTTGCCAGTTGCCATCATAATTGCAAGGATTTTTAATTAATCATTCAAATTTGGAGCTATACCATCTAACAGGAGAATTGCAAACAGGGCACTTAATTCAAGAAAAAGGTAAAATAATGATGAGAGCAGCCTTCTCCCATTTGCTGATAAAGCATCAGCATTTAAAACAAATGTTGACCAGAAATAATAATAATTCAAGTCATGGAACAGATTGGCAGAGAGATAAAAAAAGCTTAAGCCCTTTCCAAAGGTAAAATGCACCAGACTAAGTCAATTAATTTGGTTCCTTAGGATAGGGATTTTGGTTTAGGGTTGGGATTTTTGAATATTTGTGTTTTCAGAGATCGGAAATGCAACAAATCTCATCTTTTCAGCTGAAGAATCAATACCTTTTGAGAATCATGTTTTAAAATCATTTCCCTATTTAAGCACTGAAAAATCGAGAGGGATTTTACTGTGCCAGGAAGTGTGTTGATTTAATCACATTTAATTTCAGTTTGTGATTCTGAAAGCACAGCGAGCCTGAGTAAGGGATTTGAAGGCTGGTGTGTAGAGTGCAGCTGAAATACTCCTCTTTGTTTCAAATTTGGCTTTTTTGGTATCTCATAGAGGAAATTCCATGCGTATATGCTGTTGGTGTCAGGGCTGAAAGCAAGCACACTAATACTTTTAATATTAGTATTTATGTTAATTACAATTATTATTCATATTCATTAGTAATATAGAGTATTTTAGGATTTATTTATTAGTAATATGTAGTATTTTTTAATACTGCTAAGCAAGGAATTTACATTTAGGTGCCTTACAAAAAAAAAAGCCTTTTGCCTGCGATTGTGGCATCATGGTGTCACTTTTTTAACGTGATCTTCAAGTAACAAAAGAGGATCCTTTCCCACAGTTCATCAAAGCCTTGATGCAGAATTGGAGGGGCTTGGGGTGTGGCGCAGAGGTCCCCTTTTTAAGGTTATTTCTAAGTCCCAAACAAAGCGTTTAAAGGCAGATCTTTGGTAAGGTTTTGGGCGGTTCTTCCTCGCAGGTCGGGCTGACGTTCGCCATCGTGTTCGGAGTGATCATCTACAGGATCTCCACGGCCGCTGCCCTGGCCATCAGCTCCACACCCTCGGGGCGCTCGAGTGTCCGCGTCACCGTCACTGCCACCGCCGTCATCATCAACCTGGTGGTCATCATCATCCTGGACGAGGTGTATGGCTGCATCGCCAGGTGGCTGACGCAGATCGGTGCGTTGGAGCCCTCAGCTCCCTGCAAGGGGTTTAAATCCGAGCACCCAGATGACCTGGGCTCATGAGCAAAGCCAAGGATGTTCAAATTTGTGGCTAAAATGCCACTTTTTTTT
>VZTI01001242.1:206356-239816 GCA_013397865.1 Struthidea cinerea
TTTTTTTTTTATTTTTTTTTTATTTCATTTCCAAAAAATTATCAGTAACAAAAAGGTCTGGAAATCTTTTCAGGTTAAGTTTTCGCCCATCTGCAAATGATTGTCATGAAGGTCAGGCAGGTGTGAAATGCAACTGGAATTGCTGCTGTAACGTGTCTGACTGGTGGGATCCTCAGCAGATTGACCACTGACCTCAGTGCAGCCATAGCTTCTATATATAAACNAGCTTGAAATGTTTCCAGGTAGGATAATTCCTTAATGTTTCTCATCCATGTCCCGTTGGTTCCAGAGGTACCAAAGACCGACAAGAACTTCGAGGAGCGGCTGATTTTCAAGGCTTTCCTGCTGAAATTTGTCAACGCCTACACCCCCATTTTCTACGTGGCTTTCTTCAAGGGCCGGTGAGTCATGAAAGGGCTGTTCAGGGTTTCAGCTTGGTGGAGGCCTTTTCAGGCCTAAACTTTAGGTGATCCCACTCCAAGGCATGGAGTATGACATCAATTACTTTAGGAATCAAATATGGAAAGGATGAAATCCATCTGATGTTTATAACTCTAACCATTGTGCCCTAGATTTGTTGGACGTCCAGGAGACTACGTCTACATTTTCCATTCCTTCCGAATGGAAGAGGTAATTGAATTTCCGTCCTGTCTGGGATCTTGTTGGATGGATGGGAGCACCCTCTGCCCCTGCCACAGGGGTGGAGGAGACGTTCTGACCGACCTCTCCCCTGTCCACCCCAGTGTGCCCCAGGAGGTTGCCTCATGGAGTTGTGTATCCAGCTCAGTATTATCATGTTGGGCAAGCAGCTGATCCAGAACAATTTGTTTGAGATCGGCATCCCGTAAGTAGCAACTTCTGTTCATTTTTTTTTTGTTTTTTTTTTTTTTGTGTTTTTTTTCAAATTATCGTGCCTGTTAATGTAAAATAACTGAGAAATGAGCGCTGCGTGAGCAGAGTGGAGTGCTCAGCAAATTACCTCCATTTCCCTCAGAAAAATGAAGAAGTTTATACGATACTTGAAACTGAAGCGTCGGCGTTCTCTTGACCATGAAGAGCACATGAAGAAAAAGCAGCGTTACGAAGTGGACTATAACCTGGAGCCCTTTGCTGGACTCACCCCTGAGTACATGGAAATGAGTGAGTGAGGTGGAAAGAAGGCATTTTAAACCGTAATTATCGTGACTAATTGGGGTGGAGAGCTGAGCTTTTTGAACTGTACATTCAGCAGACAGTGGATATAAGTGAATTATTAACGTGTGCAGTCTTGGACTGGAGCGTGTTTCAGCCAACCCTGGCTGCTGGAGGGCTGAATTGTGCTCTCTGCTGTTTGCAAGCCCTTACTTTAGCACAATATTTTAGATATTTTCTTTCGAGCCATGTGACACATCACTGTCAAGTTTCAAATGCAAATGATTAAGTGGCATCTACTCAAGATTGTGAGGCATATTTCACCATCAGCTGAGCCCTGCACTGGAAATAAGTTCATTCAGATTTGATCATTTCCACACCAGAGCCTTCCTTTTTTTTTTCCTGATATCTGAACTAAATCTTCTGAGAGCGATGCAAGTCTGTAGACCAGGCTGTACTTGACAGATCACATAGAAACTTTTTTTTCAAGTAATATCTTATGTTGAGTGAGACAAAATATCTGGTGACCTTGATGTTCAGAGTACTTGAAGCAGATGGGAATTCAGTGGTACAAACTACCAAGACCATGCTGCCAGTTCCTAAAAATAAGAAAAAGTGCAGTTACTGAGATCAGCATTTGGAAGTAACAGGAGAAAGATGGGCACTGGCAGTACAGGATGAGCATGACATCCATGCAAAAAGCAAATATGATCCCAGGTTATAGGAAGCAAGTTATTCCTGGAAGAGGCACAGAATCAGCCATGTCCTTTCCAAAGCTTCCAGTGGGATTGGTGAAGGCCAAAAACCTGCCAGGGGGAACATGGCAAGTTGAGGTA
Organism: Struthidea cinerea; assembly: GCA_013397865.1. NCBI lineage: Eukaryota > Metazoa > Chordata > Aves > Passeriformes > Corcoracidae > Struthidea > Struthidea cinerea. The sequence continues at coordinate 208,324 of VZTI01001242.1, forward strand.
GAGCCAACACAGTCACTGCCATAATCCCACTCCCTCAGGTGACTCCTGTGCCAGCCTTGCCCATGGAAAAAATGTTTTAGGAGCTTCCCCATCCTTCTGGTTACTTTTGCCTTGCCTTTTGCAAGGTGGCAACTGGCCCTTCCGTGCCTGAACGGAGCAGCCATCAAGCAAACTGTGCCTGACACAGAAAATGGGATTGAGTCTCCCAGAACGTGTCACCTTGTCAGAATTTGGGGGCTGGCACTGACGTGGCGTTGGCTGCATTTGGTAAACACTGACGACAGGCACTGAAATGTTTTGGTTTTTTCTTTCCAGTTATCCAGTTTGGGTTTGTAACTTTGTTCGTTGCCTCCTTCCCGCTGGCACCTCTGTTTGCTCTATTGAACAACATCATTGAAATCCGTCTGGATGCCAAAAAATTTGTTACTGAGCTGAGGAGACCGGTAGCAGTGAGAGCAAAGGATATAGGTAAGTGGATATTGCTATTGTATCCCTGTTTGTTTATTCCTGGATTGATGGCAGGATGTTATTATGCTGAGCTGGTTTCAATAGCAGGGAGATATTTATAGGAAAAGTCAAAACATTCGACTGTGGCTTACCTGTGAGTTGTCACAATTTATCGAGGCTTTACCTTTAAAACAGGAAGACCAGAGCTTTAAATTCAGATTAATATTTCATTAAGCAAACATTATCACTTTTTAAATCAAAATGATCAATGCTATAGAAAAATATCTCACACGGTTCTGACAACAACAGCCCTTCCTGGCAACGCAGTCTTCGTGCAGAAGCAAAAATTTCTGCATTTAATAACTCTGAACTGGCCTCAGAAACACCCTTGGGAATGAGAGGAGACTCAGAGGTCTGTGGGTAAATGTACCCCTTTGTCCCTACTCAGCAGGAACGTCGGAAGGGTGAAAACTGCCGTGGATGGAGCTGGAACTGGGCTCTGTGGCTGTGTGGGGACAAGAGCCCAGTCCTGCCCTTACAGTGGGGGAACACCTATGGGTGTTTGTCGTGAGGGAGCTGCTTCTCCCAAGTGGTGGTCATTTATGACTAAAAAGCTCATTAAAATAAAAGTAGAAATAAAATTATTGTCCTTGTTACAGAGCCAGGCAGCAAGAGCGGAGAAATTTATCTGTTATTAAACTCTATGTTCATTCTACTGCTGTACAGGCAGAGTCTTTCTTTTTTCCCTTGGGCTTATCCTTGTGCCCTAGGATCATCCTAGACTTGGAGAACACATCCTGTTTTGCCATGACTTTGCTTTGGGGGTGTTTTGTGGCTCCCTGATTTGATGCAGCAGGTTCAGTTTGCTGGTGGAGATGATAGGGAGGGTGATGTTGATTTTTTTGATTGTGGTGGGGGCTTGATTTTTTTTTTTTAAGATTTGTTTCTGAGAAGGTGTTAATTGCAATTCATTGCAGTTCAAGCCCATTCTTCAAACCTCAAAAAAAAAAAAAAAAATAGGGGCCAAAACACAGTTGGGCTCCCTTTGCTTACATGCCATTAAATTAATGTTTTAGAATTTGTTCTTTTTCTATTTAAAATAGAATTCTAATTAAAATATAATTTAAATATAAATCATACATGCTCCTAACTGTGTGGACTGAAGATGTAATGTATCTAATTTATCTAATTTTAAGGACTAGAACAGCATTGACATGCTTGTCTCCTTCCTCAGGAATCTGGTATAATATCCTCAGAGGTATTGGAAAGCTTGCTGTCATCATAAATGTAAGTAAATCGGCATGAATTAAATTTGAATTCAATAGGCTGGCTTTTCCATTCTGCTCCATTAGTTTTATTTCAGCACAAATCCCTTAAATCAAGTGAAAGTAATACGATTTAGAAATTTTTGGAAATATCAGAGGATGAGTTGCTGTGTTTATTTTCAAGCTGTGATAGCAGCAGCAATAATATAAAATAGTAATCAGTCACTGCTGCTTTTTTCCAGAATGTTTTCATGAAACACTTTTGCCCTTCAAACAAATATGACCACAGCTGCTTACTTTTACTTTTCTGAAATACTATCAGTGGGATGAGATGTATTTTTTAATTTCAGCACTATTTTGGGTAAGGTGAGGGTCAGTTCAGCTCCTCAGAGTGCAGAATCCCCCCATCGAAAATCGGCCCTCGAGCTGCTTTGCCCCCACTCAGAGAGCTTGGAAAATCCTGAAAAAAAATTAATTCAACATCTTACACAAATTTAGCAGGCCTTAATGTATTAATGCATGTACTTCTGGGCTATTCTATATGAACAGACACCCACAACGATCATCCCCCTCGCACCCCAGCTGGGGAAAGATGAAAACAAAGGCCCGCTGAAGTTCAACACGTTTGCAATGCAGCAAAGCAGGGGCTCTGTAGGGCTTATAGCCACGTGGCCATGGACTCCCTTGGGGTTTTTTATGTTACCCAGACTTGCAATCCCTTCATTTTGTCCCCAGGGTTCTGCTGTGCTATGGTAAACTCATTCTTTCGGTTGTTTCATATGCTGCCTTAGTTTGTCTTTCCCATTTCTCCTCTTTTCCTTCGGAAATAATTTCTCTCTGTTTTTCTCTTTCGGTCTGTGTAGTCTCCCTTCATCAATACCCCGTGTTATTTTTCCCTCTTTGATCAGTGTGCTGCTCCTCTTTACCATGAAATAAGTAAAACATTTTGTACTGTGTTTGTTCCACGTGTACATGAGATTTGTGCCAGTGGCAATGTGTCATAATGATGATAAACAAGGAAGGCTAAAGTCATGAGGAACCCAGCCCAATTGGCCGTCGTGCCTTTCTCCACGATCTTTTTAGAAAATTTTAAATAACTGGATGAAATGCAACTTTTGTGACCATAAAAATAAAACTGGGCTCAGTCTCCTCATCCTTTTATCCTGATGAAGTTAAGAACCACATGCAATTAATCTCCTTTTGCAATGCAATGAGACTTTGAAGAGTCAAATCACCGTCGGTTGTTTGCAGGACGGAAAAGCAGCTGGAAATCAATCAGCTGGACCTTGTGCAAGGCACCAGGGAGAAGCTGTGCCGGGAGCACGGGGAAGCAGAGCTGTGGTAGCTCTCCCCTGGTGCTGAGGGGCACAGCTGCTCCACTTTTGAGGCGCTCAGGTTGTCACCCACGTAGACACCTCAGCTGGTGTGGCACTGCTCCGGGGAATACGCTGCACCTCGGGAGAGTTGGCAGTGAATAATCCCTTGCTGGTGCAGTGGATGCTCCACTTTCAGGGCCCTCAGGCTCCCCTGAGCTGTGAGAGTTGTTTGGGCGAGTCATGGTTGAGGATGTGATGAATTTAAGCTCTGCCTGGGTACTGCGCTCACTCTCTACTCTTGTGGCTCAGGCATTTGTGATCTCATTCACATCCGACTTCATTCCACGCCTCGTGTACCTGTACATGTACAGTGAGAATGGCACCATGCATGGCTTCGTCAACCATACACTATCCTCTTTTAATGTCAGCGATTTCCAAGCAGGAACAGCTCCCAACGACCCCCTGGATCTTGGCTACGAGGTTCAGATATGCAGGTACTCTCTCGAATGATCGCTAACATGAAGTGGTTTCTCAGCTGGCTGAGAGTGTGGCAAATTCTCACGTTCCTGGGGCAGGTTCCTTGTCTTTTCAATGCCTTTCTTAGCACCTTGCCAGCCTTTTTTTATCAGATGGATCCATTGCCTTGAGCATCTTGCTTACACATTAAGTAATCACAAGCCTTGTGATATGATTTACTGCTTATGTGGGGAAATGGAGATTAGCATTAGTTAAACTCAGTGCTTGTCCATGCAAAGATTTTTGTTATTATGGATTCCCTTTTCCAGGAACAGAGACAAATAATGATAAGCAGCACAGTGATGCTTTAAGGGAAGAAAATGATGTCACTCTGATGTCATGTCATGACAGAATGACCATGACCTCTTTTTTTTGTCCAGTTTCCAATTCCTGATGAGAGCAGTGGCATCCTTATCTGCACTGGAACTCAGGACTTATTTGAAGTGTCATCACACAGGAGAAATTTGCATGCCTGTGACCATTTCTATGTATTCTTTTCATGTTTAAAGGAAAATTATGGTTACCTATTTCAGCTTCTGAATTCTTAGAACTGGGGGCCAAAGCCAAATCTGGCAGTGAAAGCACTTAGACCAGCAAAGCTGAAAGGGGGACAGTGGAGGGAGGAAAAGGGAGAGGAGAGCAAGGAAGGAAGAGATATTCCAGGGGAGAAAAAAACCAAAGATGACTTTGATCCACACATACTAAGAAAATCACACGAACTGACCAAGTAAAAAACCTTGCCTTGGAATCATATTATTTTATATTATATTCTTTATGCATTTGAATAGTGCAAGGTAATATACTGAAGTGACCTCTAAACAGAAAATTGGCTCAAAGATGAAAGCAAAACCAACCCAAACTGCATTGGTAGTAGCTTTGCTTGTTTTTACTTTCGCCTGGTTTCCTCCTGCTGCTCTTTGGGCAGAGGTTAAGCAAGGCTGGCAAACATGTTTCAGCACAGAATGGAAGTGTTGGCATCATGGTCCAATACCAAAATGCCAAATTTAGTTGCTTTCCAGTCCCAGCCTCTGTCTTCCTCCAACCCCACCCGCATCCCAAGGATTTTAAAATCATTTGAAAATGCAGAGCCCTAATTCTTTCAAACTATTGACAGGATGCTGTGGTTTTGAATTTAATGTGTTTTTCTGGGTCCTGTTTATCAACACATAGATTTTCTGTAAGCCACAACTAAGGAAAAATTCTCTTCTCTCCACATGGCAAAATTTAGCTTCAATCTTTTGCTAATCATGGGTTAGACATCATCTGTGAATCTGAGATCAGCACTGTTGTCTTTAAAATTAGTTTGAAAAATATATGTTGTCTTTTTACCTATCTTAAAATAAAATAAATCACCTGGGCTGTGTAGTTTACTCTGTCTTATGCAAAACTGAAGTTATTTGTAGTAATCAGAGGGTATCAAGTTGTATTAACCTTTAATTTTGAGTAAAGCTTGAAGGCTAAGGGAGACTTTCAGCTGTGTCTTGTTTCTGAGAGGTTAATACAGTGCACTTTCTTTTAGACAGCTCCATTTATTGTTTTGACTGTTTGTTAATAATTCCTTCTGGTGCTAACATTTCTGAATTGCACCCCTGATTTACCGAGTCTTGTTTCGCAGGTACAAAGATTATAGAGAACCCCCCTGGTCTGAAAACAAATACGACATTTCAAAGGATTTCTGGGCTGTCCTAGCAGCAAGATTGGCATTTGTGATCGTTTTCCAGGTAGGTTACACTGCAGGCACCTGGAAATAAATTATTGGGCCAAAGAAATATCTTCTTTCTCAGTTGTTTCATGGAAAAGCCAAAGAAATTTGCCCGTCTTCATCACCCTCTTTGTCCCACCCACCCAGGCATTGGTGTATCCTCAGGGGAACAATTCATCCCCAGGGATTCCCTGACCTGGTTTGATGCAGAAGAACTTAACCACCTTAGAGAGCAGCAAAGCACAAGGCTGGTACTGATTAGGTCCCACCAATTTCTCCCACAGGACATCAACAATTTCACTGAAGCAGCATAAATTTAATCCAAAATCATTTTTAGAGCTAGCCAAGAAATGAGATTTTCAAAATTTTCCCAGTTAAAGTTTCATTTGCATCTGAATAAGAAGCCAAAATCTTGTCATTTGTCCTGAAAAGACATTATTTAATCACAACGGTGATGCTGTTTATTGTGACACAAGTGTTTTAAGTCTGCCTTACCTGAATAACTTGTTTCAAAACTTTTATTGGGTTTTTTGATCAAAAATTATCTTTTTGGGAAAGACCTCCCTTTCCTTGAAGCAAGGTTTTACAATCAGAAGCGTTTAATTGGAACGCATTTTACCAATTTTTGCCATTTTACCTCTGCATTTGTTCCTGCCTTCCTGATGTAAGTCTCGTGAGCCACTTACCAATGACAAATTTCATAGAAATTTCAAATTTCTTAGAAATTTGGATTTCTAAGAGGCTGTGTCAGGATTGGTTCATAAATGGTAGAGGTCTATGATGTATTTCTCTACTTCTAGCACGCACAAAGCAGTTGAGGGGAATTTGGTCCAGTATTCCAGCTCCAATTTTGTCCTCTCTTCGTTTTTCCTTCCTGAGTGCACCAAAATCAGCCCCTTTCCTTTCCCTACAGCCACCCTTTCAACTGAGCTCACTGACACTTTCTCACAACTTCATTTTCAGAACTTGGTCATGTTCATGAGTGAATTTGTTGACTGGATTATCCCAGACATTCCCAAGGACATTAGTCAGCAAATTCACAAGGAGAAAGTTCTCATGGTGGAGGTCTTCATGAGGGAAGAGCAAGGGAAGCTGCAGATGCTGGAAACCTGGAAAGACAAGGACAAGAGAAAAGGGGAAAACTGTAACAACCACAGCCCCAGGCTCTCCAGGAGCCGCAGTGGGAGCTTGTCCTCCTGCCATTCCTATCCTCTGGACGTTTAGAAGAGGAGGGGGCTGAGTCTGTCGGGGCATTCCAGAGACAAAAGCCACGGCGTCAAGGGCAGGACTCCGGTGATGGACACCCCGGTGCACGTTGAAGGATGTGCTGCCATTTCGCTCCCATCTTTGTGAGAAATGCCCTTCTTGCAAACATGGAGGACCACGTTCTGTTTCTGACAATGCTGGGGTTGGGTTTTGTTAGTTGTTTGGGTTTTTTTTTTTCCCTTTTGCACAAGCAGTAATGCAGGGAGTTTTTATATTCCATCCTTAGGTGACACTATTGATGTTGGCGTGCATTAAGAAATGCAGGTACTTAGGACATCTTGCTAGAGATATTCTCTGAGAATCTGATCTTAGCCTATCAATTAGCTAATGAAATAAAGGTAAATTTGAAGTCATAATAATAATAATAATAATAATAATAATAATGCTAACTTGAACTATTTTTTGGAAACCCAGGTTTGACGGTCCATGGGGTAACTCGATGAATTATATGCAAAATCAGTATTCCCTAGTATTCCATAAAGCCTACCAGGCTGACTTGCTTCCCAAGGCTGGGTTTAGCTCTGTGGATCTGAGCTTTGGAGTCCCACAGGTGTGACAGGGGGCACTTGTGGCAGCCTGCTGTGTCCCCCAGACCCTCCCCGGGGCACCGCTGCCTGCGGAAACATCAGCGCAGGGAATCTGGGAAGCGCCTTCTTGGCGGCAGCGGCAGCAGCACAATTCCAGAGATCCTCCCAGCAGGTCCATGGTCAGGGAGCATTTTGTTAAATGCCCTGAGTTAACGAGCACACGGAGAGCTCCAGTGACCCTCACTGCCCTGCCAAGCACTCGGACACTGCTGTTGCTGAGGAAATTCCCTTTTTCCCCCCGTTGTTTCAGCACATCCCTGTCCCGGCCAGGCTTTTCCCTGCAGCCCTCTGGAGCGGGAGAAGGGAGGACTCGCACCCGTGTTTCACAGCCGGTGTTTCCCACAGGCTTTCTGCTGTTGGCTGGCCTTTCCCAGAGGCTGTGCCAGAGGAGTAAATCCCAAATGCATCCCACTCTCTGTGTTCAGTGGAAGCTTTGCCTGCACTGGGGCTGCAGGACCAGACCTTCAGTTAGTTACAGGACTTTTCTTTTGTCTTAAAATCTTTTGTACAAGGCGCTTTTCCTGAAAGTATAAGTCTGAAATCCTTACTTACCACGACTAGTTAAATCCCACCAGTACAGCTCTTTTTAAGCATAATACATTTTAGTTTTGCTTTGTCAACCGATAAACTGCACTTCCAAGTAACATTGGTGCAATTAACCTAATTTCTTTTTACTGCTTTGTCTTGTCCATGGCACTTGCGTTATAAAATTGAAAAAGGAAAATAAAAAGGAAAGATTTCTTTCAAGTCTAACTACTGTATGGTTTGTTACAAAACCAAACTGTTTTCAAGAGGAGTTAGTTGTTTCTTTTTGTTCTTTTCTTTTTTTCTTTGCCAACCTAATTTAAAGATTAATGCTAGAACTCTAAAAAGAATGCCATATATAGCTTTTGATATATTTATTTGTTTTAAAGTATGTGATAAACTTGATATTTTTCTGTAGTCTGTCCAGAGAAGGTACCAGAAGAGAAATTACGTGGAAGAAAGATAAATGGTATTAACCAAATATTCTTGAAGCTTATTTAAAATATTGATCCAACCAAAGATTTTTATTAATAAAGGGCTTATATTTTGTTAACTCTTGTTTCTGTTGTATTTTGACTTGCAGGAATGTCACTATTTTTAAAATTTGTAACTTATGATAGAGTGTTGCTGCAGGGCCAAATCCTGCCTGATTTATTCCCACATAAATGCAATGCCTGGTAGTAAATGTTTACCAGGTCAGGCCCACTGACTGCAATAGGACTGGGAGTGGGGATAAATCAAGCAGAATTCTGTCCCCACATTTTGTTGGAAACCTGTTCTTCCACTCATTCCTCGGTAGCCCAAAAGATCCAGGAGAAAGCCAAACTACCTATTCTGAAGAGAAAGCTTAGGGATCGTCCTCGAAGGGGATTTAGTCTGTAAATACTGGCCTGAAGGTATTCCCAACCTAATACTGACATTCCTGTAAATGGTGGAGCTATATCCTGAACACATACTTAGCCGAATTTTTCATTATTTGCTGAAATCATGGAATAGTAACAGTTGCTTATACTTTCTTTTGTACAGTAAATTGTTTGAAATGGAATTTTGTATATAAAAATCTGTATTACTACTTAGATATCTATAAAATTCTTTCATGGAATCATTTTTTAAAGAAAAGCAAATATATACTAAATCTGTTTTATTTCGTTTTTTTTTTTTCCCCTTTTTCTTTGAACACTTATTTGAAATAAACTTAAATATCCAAGAGTTTCTCCTGTGGGACAGGTTCTGTTCCCAACCCTCCTTGTGCTCTGAGTGTACAGACATCTCCCTAAAAATGTCCCAGGTAGATCTGGTGTTTGAGCCACTTTAGAGACCCCCTTGGAGATGAGTGAATCCCACCTGAAATCCATCTCCAAGAGCACAAAGGGAGTTTTTGGCTGCTTTTGACCTACAGACACAGAATACAAAATGATGGATCTTAGCCTGGGAGCTTTCATTTTCTTCTGATTTAATCCTACACATTTAGGAGAAAATAACATGGAGGAGCTTTTACCAAGACGTTTGACAGGGGCTGGTAATGAGGAAGAATGCTGTTTGCTTTGTTTCTTTTTGAATTGGAAAGTGCCCTCCTTATTAAGAATGAAGTGGTGAAACTGAAGGAGTGAAATTCGGGGAGCCTTTTGACCACGTCTGGCTGGATTCAGCTCCGAAGGGAAGCAGGACGGCTCCACTGTGGCTGTCACATTTTCACTGCCCTGAGGGACCCGTCCAAGCAAAGCTGGGCTCAGAACCCCACTTGCTGATTGCAATTTTGTTTTCTCCTTCTCCCATTTCACTGTTCTGTGAGAAGGCAAAGCACGAGGCTTCATGCCAATCCTCCTTTCCCTGATGGAAAATATTAATGCTCCAAGCCAGGACATTTAGTTAGAAGGTGGGAATTGTGTCCTGAGGGAATGGACATGGACAGCAGAAGCAGGTAAATCACAGCCTAGCTGGTAACTGCGTGGGATTGTCAGTTCTGAAAGACAAAATAGTGCATAGGAGCTCATTAGGTACAAGGGAATGGCTTCCAGAAAAAGACCTGCATTGTGGTTGTGGTACTTCTCCTGAAAGTTTTTTCATATTTGGGACACCAAAAAAAAAAAAGTTTGCTTTTACCAATAGCGAATTTGAGACAGGAATATGCTAATAAGGATTTACTGGAATAGAGGGGGAAAAACAATGAAGCAGGGAAGCAGGGATCTGGAAGTGATCAAAGAATACCTGGACGTGCCTTAATGTGACTCACAGTCACCATGTGGGGCAGGTTTGATGAAAGATAGCAAACCAAATATTTCATTTGTGCAAATACAAAGCTGAATTCTGTGTCGGTGGGACAGCACGTCCGTGACACGCATCCACCCTGTTCTTGGCATGCTTCTGCCCCAAAACCATGAGTACAAAACCACTTCCCAGCCCTGATTCGATCAAAGACCAAAAAAAAAAAAAGAGTCCCAAACCCAATGTCTTAATGTATTGAAGAGGAAAGTCATGACACCAGTTTGCTTGGTCCAAGAGAAAATGCAGACCAGGGGGAGGATTCCTGCTGGAAATGGCTCCATGCACCATTTCTGAACCGTTGCTGAATCACTGTTTGCTTTTTGCCATCCGAAGCTTGTAGCAAAGACACGACGTCAGTCGGTGCATCCAGGGAGGAAGTTGTTCCCACCCCACAGTGCTGCCAGCCTGAGTCTGAATCTCCTGGATTTCCGTGTCATTGTGTTTCCAAGATACTGTCCTACAAATATTTTGCAGTCTTAAATAGCTTAAGGGTGAATAAGTCTCATGTCAAGGCACAGACACGTTTCTATTTTTAAGCCCCCCCCGCTCTCTGGTCCTGAGCTGTTAATGATCTTTTTGGCTGTTGTGATTTCCAATAAGCAATAATAATTTACTTTTCATCCTGATACCTCAGGAGTCTGACCTCTCCCAGCGTTCCATACGTCACTTGAGAGCATTTTTATTTTCCTGTGAAGCTTTCAGAGTAAACAACTTCTCTTCCTCTTGCCACTGGAAAAAAAACTCCCATCTTAAAATTTATATGAATTCCATTCAAACTCTGGTTCAATTCTTTGCACATTCGAGCACTATTTATTCCATGACCAAACACAACATGCCATTTTTAGTATAGCAGAGAAAAACCAAAGTTCTTTTTTTAACCTCCTTTTTTTAGCCCAACAGGCCTTTCTGAAGAAAAAACTAACCATGAACGTGGCTTGTTTTGAATTTTAACTCTGTTCCTTCATTTTTAAGGCCATGCAGGCCACCTGAAGCCAAAGAAAATATTTCCATTGATTCCCTTTGACTTCAGCGTGCTTTGCACGGGGTTAAGCATTACTTATTGAGTGATTGGTTTCACTTTGGATAAAATAAAAGCTCCTGACAGTTATTGTAGGTTATTTTCTAACCCCCAGTGTCAGCTAAAGCCAAAATAAATCGATGCAGATGCGTTGTGAGAGCAGTAAAGAGTTGGGTGCCCCACTGTGCCGGTTTCCATGAGGCAAAGGCCTTGGAAAACCCAAGAAGATTGAAGATTTTGAGGTCACAGCTTTCATCTTGCTTCTATCTCTGGAAAAAAATTCATGCCAAAACAGGAAATGGATCTGTTCTGACGGCCATGAGAAAAAAGAATCAAAATACAAAATATTTAGCGGAGTGTTTGTGCTGAACAAGCTTGAAAATGTATATAAAGTCCATTTTTCAGAGCGAGAGGCATGTGGTTAAGCAACCTTAGAAGAGAAGAAAAGGTTATTCCCTCTTTTTACTGCTAAATGAAAAAATAGTGGTTATCTTCTCCAGCTGAAATATGAGATGGAGCTACAGGAAAGGTGCAAAACAGGGAAGGGAGGAAGAAAAGGCTTTTGCCTGCTGTTCTCAGGCCCCAGGTAGCTGACAGATCAGCCACAGGAGTGGTTTTTTTCTGGAAAGGGGATGGATTCCTAAGGCAAGGACACCTTGTAGGTGGGTTATAGGGCAGCCTTTGCCAGCCTTCCCATAGCCATGTGCCATCCCAACCATGCCAAGCCAGGCAATGCTGTGGGGCTGGCGTGGAGATGGAAGCTGGAAGGCTTTGGTCCTGTGGGAGGAACGTTGCCCAGGAGCCTGGAATTCCCATCTGTCCTGGCAGCAGCGTGTAATCACAGGAGCAGCTCACATTTCTCAACGTATCAATCTCTGAAATACATCTCCAGGTAAGGAAGGAAGGTAATTGCAAGTAATTAGCCATCAAGTGGGAGGGCAATAAATCTCAGCAGGCCAGACTGCTCCAGGTTTGCTGCAAGAGATGGGGTGTGCCCACCGTGTGTCTGCAGGCTGGGGGGCTCCGACTCCTGGGGTTGTTTGGGCATTTTCCTCTCCTCAGGCACTGCTGGAAAAGAGGAGCTGTGAGCAGGGAAGGAACGGCGGAATTCCTGCGAGCAAATCAAGGTGAACTTCAGCTCCATCTGCATCCTGTCCTCAAAGAGCGGAACAAGTGAAACTGAGAGGCAGTTCCGAACTTCTGCTGAACCTCTGCCCTTCTGCCTCTCTGAGTTTGGCTTCTGAACCCAAGTTTCTCCACCTCTTTGCAAGGCTTGCCTTTTAGAGCTGGCGAGCTAAGCTGGTAATCACCTCCGGGGCTTCTTGGGGACAAGAAGGGACAATGAATTAATCACTGGCAGGTTTGGGTGCTTGGCAAAGATGTGGTGCAGGCTCCTTTGGAATGCCTCGCTCCAAAACCGGTGAAGAACAGCAAAGTGTGGTTAAATGTGTATTTGACTGGTCAGAGAGGGTGAGCTTGGGGTTGATCTCATGCTACAGGTCATTTAATTTGGGTTGTATCTACAAAAGGAGAACATGAAAACTCACTGTGTGGCTTTTTTGGCTCCAAGCTGTGGCACGTGTAACTTCCTCACTTCTTCTAAAGTGTACGGACTGTGAGGAAAATATATAAATGCTGTATATTGTGTCGGACTAATCCAGCCTTCTCTCAGGAAGTCACGCTCCCTCCCTAGACTTTTCATCTCTGGGAACAAATGCAACAAGTTTCCCACATGTTTGTGGATGAAAACGGACTCCAAATTGTGGTTTAGGACCAGCTGGTATCTGGTTCTGACCACAGCACTGTGGGCTAGCTCGAATTACAGCGTGTCTTCAGAGAGCAGAAAATAATACTTCCTCCCCAAAGAATCGAGGGAGAGGGATGATGAAACCAGATTTGCTTTCTTATTTATTATATCTAAATCCCTGTGAGTAACTGGCCCAGTCACATCCTGTATCACTTAGTGGCTGCACAAAACTATTCATGTTTTAAAAGGAAATAACTGGGCAATAACTGCACTGTGTTTGAGCAGACGAGGCACTCCCTCTCGAATCGGAATTGAGTCAAAAACCTTGCACCTTCCAACCTCCAGGACAGTGACTCAGATGGAAAATACTGCATTGGCACATCCTGAAAAGAATGGAAGTCACTGATATCTAAGGCAACACTTGTTTCTAGGAAACAACCCCCACCTCTCGGCTTTGTCGTTACCTCCAGCCACAGCAGCGAGTTCACAACACCTGAGTTTAGCTCACAAATCAAGCGAGTGCCACCAGGCTGACTGATTTTTATTTATTAAAGCAACATTTCAGTACCTCGGAGAGACATTTAGATATCTCCTGGTCCCTGAAGAGGCCGCTCTGCAGGCTGGGTGCAGAGACACAGTTTGGAAAAGGTTTACATTTTTTGCCGGGTCTGTTAGTGCAGAAGAGGTACGAGCTGAATATTCACAGATAAACACACACAAAAATCGCTGCTGCCATTATTTCAACCACAATGCTCTGCAGCAGGCAATGGAGTGCTGCTCCTCAGTAAGGAAAGGGGGAAAAAAACCCTTTCCTTGGGTGGGAGGAGGAAGTCCTGTGGCACAGGACTAATTACAGGCTTGTAAGAAATACTTCCAAGTGGTGCAAAATGGATCAATTTTCTGCAAAATAATTATTTTTGTTGTCTAACCTTTATTTTATAGCTGCTCGCAGTATTGTATTTTCTAATACAAAGGTGGAGAATGAAGAAAAACACCTCAATTTACAGAAAATTAATGTTATTTTGGTAAGTATTCACCTTTTCATGGTTTTATCTGGTTTAGGAACTGGCAATACAGCAGCTCAGGAAAATAAAGAACAAATTATACATACTCTGCAGAAATTAATTACTATTAGCTTCCAAGCCTGGCAATCAAAGCTGCTGGATTACTTCCCTGGATGAATAGCAACTTCCAGTTTGGATCTTCACTTGCTTTGCTTCGCCCGCAGCCAGTCACAGGGCAGGGACTGAACTGAACAGAAACAGAAAGGGCCCCAAAAGAGATCTAATGATCATTCACTGTTATTCGGGGCTGTTTTGTCATTTCACAACGACATTCCTCTGCAAACAACCCTCTCTCTCTGTTTTCTCTGTTTTCTCCTGTTTTTCCAAGAGCCAAATTGATGTGGCAGGGCTTAAGTCATAAATATGGTTTAGAGGAATGAGATGTGCTGGGCTAATATACACACACAGCTTTATTGACATGTGAAATGTTTGCCTGAATGATTTCATACTTCCACGGCATGATGAAAATTCGCTACAAAAATAGGTAAAAAGTCAAGTCAGAGGTTTTTAGCCGGAGCAAATAAACAAAAGTCTACAATTTACCCTTCCCCTAAAGCTAAACTAACTTCTTCTGCCAACAATAACACAACAGAACTGTATCAACAGAATTATATCAACACTTCTGCTGTTTCAATATTAAGTTCAAGCATCTGTTAACAACTTATTGCTTGTTGTTGTTGTTACTTGGCCAGATCTTTTATCTGTATACAACCTAGTCATCCCAGAGTTCACTCTCTTTTCAGTACTTATTTACTTTTCCCACACTCTGCTTCTAATTTTCTCTCTCAACCCACAATAATTTGACATTTCTTACAGGCCCTTTTGTCAGGGACAGTTTTCTCCTCAGATCCTTATTCTCTTCACAAATGAGTTTCTTTACCAGAGCACTTCTTTCTACACTGGCTGTTATAGCAACAGAGAGGCAGTAGCTGACAAAAGAAACATGTGCAGACCAATTCATTCACAAAAGAAAACACAGAAACTGTCTTCTCTTTGCTGAAAACGTGCATTTCAGGGTTTTGCAAAAAAAAAATACGGGTGAGAGGCATCGAATAAATACATTAAGAAGTGTTATGGAAATCAGTTTATTCCCCATGGGAGTGACAAAGCAAGCAAGCAAACTACAAACCTCTTGCAGCCCAATTCTGCTAGCAGGGAGGGGGTTGCTCTTTTAATGCCAAATCTCCTCTTATCTTGAAGACAGCAAAGAAAAAAAGGAGATGCTATTAATTCCCTTGGGAGACAAGAGCAGGTATATTAAAAGAAGTGTGCAATCAACTGGACCTCAAAAGAGAAAGTTCCTCAGCACTGCCTGGGCCAAGGGGCTTGCCCAACCTGTGCCGAGGATTTTAAACCCCCCCCCTGGGTTATCTGCTATTGAACGGCGTGGTAAATTAAAGAAATTATCAAAGCTGCTTCACTGAAAAACCCGGCAGCTCCTAAATACTCCAGTTGCTCTGGACCAGCAGAATGCCGCTGGCCTTGGCTGGAAATCACCACGCACCTTCCCGAGTTTCCAGGCAAACGCACCAAAGTTCAGGACAGCCCCACACTTTGCCATTTTTGCAGCCCCCAAATGGGTGTTTTTTGCCCGAATGTCCCGGTGACCGACACCTCCCCGATTAATCTTTTCATGCTCTCTTTGCCCTGCTCCTCCAGCGAGGGCCGTGAAGTCAAAGCTAAGTCTGGAACACTCCCAGGCTTCGAGCTCCCTCTGCAGTATTTTGCAAGGACTCATCTCGCCTGGAGAAACGCGAGGATTATTTGGGTAGGAACGGGATCATTCACCGCGCTTAAATTTCTGGGAAACTTCCACCGAAATCTGAGCTGCCCCAATAAATCGTTTCCATTAAGTTTTATTCCGATGCGGAGGCGCTTACGATGTGTTTAGGCTCGCCTGATACTTTCTTTGCCAAAGCCCCACGGTGTCGCTGTCAAGTCCGAGGCGCACAAAGAAAACGACACAGAGTCCAGGCTCATGAACAAGTGGAAGCCGAAGCTTTTCTTTAATAATTTTCTGACTACTTTTATAGGATAGATGGCAAAAAGATATGTTGAGTGGCAATAGGTAATTGGTTCCTCGGCCATCCACCCCTTGAGAGGATTGGCCAGGTTCTAAGATACCTATTCCAAAATATTTACAAAGTCAAAGCCATAACAATCTTGCAAAACAGCCTGCGGGTGCAAGAAGTTTATGAAACTGTGACCTTGTTTAAAATAGTTTCCATAGGAAAGACAGTCTGCTCACAGAATATTGAGAAAAGGCTGAAGAATTTCTCTGCTTCCAGCTTTTTAGCACCTACAGCACGGACTGCTTCCAAAGGAAATCCCCGGAATAAAGCAAGTTGCTGGGGTACTTTCATCAGTGAACGCGTCCAAGTAAGGTTCAGACAGAATAAAAGGCCCTACTCAATCACTCTGCCTTCGGTTAGGAGTGAGTTTAAAAGCATTTAGGAGTCTTAATTAAATATTTATTTGTGTCTTTTAGGTTCATATCTGTTACAAATTTAAACACCTTTGGAATTTATGCATAAACGGGCAGCATCACTTTCACACTCCTCGTGCCTCGGTGCTGAATCTGGCCACCAGGTTCGTAGGAGCTGATTAAAACCTCAGTTGGTGTTGTTCTCAATTGCATGTCAAGGTATAGAGAACAAAAACATGAATTTTACCGATTTAGATTTCTCTCACATAGATTTGCCTCTGAATTCAGCTGGCTGCCATCACCAGGCACACTGGGATTTGGTCGCTGCTGTTTTGTAGAGTCACCTTCCTCGACAAAATTAGCAAGAGATTTTATTTAACTGGATTTTGTACTTCTTACATCAGTAGAAGGGTTACTCCTGCTTCATAAATTAATGCACACACAACAAATACATTTCTCCTACGCTACCCTTTTTGTTGATGTCTTTCCTTGAGTTTAAAGTATATTCAGGGCAGCAGAAAGAAACCAAACCTCTTAAATCAGGCAAACCGACCTCTGAGATCATTGCTCATCCCAGCTCAGATTCTCAGTGGCGATTCCTCTCTCGCCCTTTGCTTTACCACGAGACCCTGCAGCAACAAGTTAATTCCCTCCAGTTCGCAGCGTTTAGGGAATAAACAAAAATATCTAGTGGGTTTATCTAAGGAGGGCTTGTGCCTGTGGGAGTTCTAGAAATGTTTTGGGGGTAGGAGTTCACGTTGGAATGTGAGAGTGGAGACGGAGATGAGGGAGACGATAGTGTTTAAGTCCATTTATCAGATGGAAATCTTTTTGTGATGAGAGAACACAGGTCTGTGAGTGTGCTGTAACAATAATAAATTAAAGTGTGCTGGAAACAACTTAGGAATGGGGTAGCCTGGGGAATCAGCATGCCAGTGCTCACAGAAGGAACAAGGAAATCTCTGAATTATCCACATGTGCTGAGAAGAAAAGCCAAAAGGCACCTACAAAACAATGGGATGAACTTGATCTTTCCCATTTAAGAGAAGTTCACAACCTTCCACCTCGTGTAAGAGTCGCCTCTAAAATACAGGGACTTAACATTTGCCCTGCTTCTTCCCTTTTAAAGGTCAGGAGGTACTTTGTGTCACAATTAATCTCCGTGAGGAACAAAGGCCAGGCTGCATGCCCTGTGTTTCCAGGGAAGGGCTGGGGGTCTCTGGGGGCAGCCGAGGCTGCACAGGGAGGGCAGAGGCTGCTTCTCTGGGCAGCTGTCAGGCAGGGAAACCATGGGAATGGCATCTCCTTGGGAGCAGGGCTCTGCTGTGGCCTTTCTTGCTCTTGGGGTAGAAAGAAATTTATGGAATCATAGAACCACTGAACAATGAAGCTTGGAAAAGACCTCTGAGATCATTGAGTCTGACCATTAACCTGGCACTGCCAAGTCCACCACCATATCTCAGAGCACCACGTCTGTACATCTTTTAAATCCCTCCAGGGATGGTGACTCCATCACTTCCCCTGAGCAGCCTGTTCCAATGCCTGTCCACCCTTTCAGCGGAGAAATTTCTCCTAGTATCCCACCTAAACCTCCCCTGGCGATTTTCCTCTTGTCCAGCCCTTCTCCTCAGGAAAAGAGATCAAACCCCTGCTCTCTACATGCTCCTCTCAGGGAGTTGTGGAGAGCAAGAAGGTACCCCCAGAGCCTCCTCCTCCCCAGGTTGAACCTTTCATCCGTGTACTGCTTTTCTTTCCACCTTTTGAAGAAATACCCGCAGAGGTTAACCCTCATAGGGGTAAGATGTTTGCAAGAACGTGATTCCGTGTCAAACAGGACAGCTACAGTCCCCCCGACTTCAGGCTTAGACTGGTGAGGTCACTCCACGAGTCCTGTGTCCAGTTCTGGGCTTCTCAATTCAGGAAGGACGTTGAGGGGCTGGAGCTTGTCCAGCGAATGGAATAGAGCTGGGGAAGGGGCTGGAGCCCCAGGAGAGGCTGAGGGAGCTGGGAAAGGGGCTCAGCCTGGAGAAAAGGAGGCTCAGGGGGGACCTTGTGGCTCTGCACAACTCCCTGATAGGAGGGGGCAGCCGGGTGGGATGGGGCTCTGCTCCCAGGGAACAGGGACAGGAGGAGAGGACATGGTCTAAGCTGCACCAGGAGAGGCTTAGGCTGGATATGAGGAAGAATTCCTTCGCAGAAAGGGTGATCAGACTTTGGGATGGGCTGCCCAGAGAGGCGGTGGCGTCACCGTCCCTGCTGGTGCCTAAGGAAGGACTGGATGCGGCTCTCGGTGCCACGCTCCGGTTGGCACGGTGGTGTTCGGTCACGGACTGGAGTCGATGATCCCAGAGGTCTTTTCCAACCGAATTGGTTGCGCGATTCTGTGATGCTGGCACCTGGCCAGCGCTGAGGCGCTGAGGCACGGGGGGGGGCTCTGCTGCAGCAGAACACGGGCCGCGCCGAGCTCGGCTCCAACACACGCTCTGCATTCAGCAGCACCAAACAAGCCCGGTCGCCCCGCGGGGGGGGCTCGGGGCAGCGAGCCCTGAACCCCAGCTGAGGCGGCGGCGAGAGCACGAATCCGTCCCCCTCACAGGCGGCATCGCGGCCGCCATCTTGGGGCGGGCGGGGCGCGGGAAAGCCGCGGGGTCACGTGAGTTCCGGGCGCGGGTCGCGGCCATCGCGGCGGGGCCGGGCCGGGTCGGTGTCGGTGTCGGTCTCCGTCTCCGTCTCTCCGGTGTCGTCTCCCCGCTGTCTCTCCGCGTTCCCAGGTAGTCGCTCTGCGCAAACAGAAATGGATTTCCCCTCCGGAGGGTGGGGACCCGACGCCGAAATCCCCCCCGCGCGGCCTGTGCCGGGCGCGGGCCCCGGCGCCGTGGATCCTTTCCTGAGCCTGCTGCACTCCGTCTCCTCGGGCCTGTCGGACACGGAGCTCTCCGCCATGAAGTTCCTCTGCCGCGACAAAATTAGGAAGCGAAAGCTTGAGACGGTGCAAAGCGGCCGGGAACTCTTCGGCATCCTGATGGAGCAGCAGGAGATCTCCAGCGGCAACCTGGGGTTCCTGAGAAAGCTGCTGCAGCACATCGATAGGGGCGACTTGGTGGCACGGCTGGTGCAGTTCGAAGAGGAAGAACCTCATGCCCCTGACGGTCAGCCAGATGTGCATGAAAAACGTAGGTTGGGTTATTATATGTATGTAGTTATAAACAGTTCCATCCCCCGTGTGTCTCTCTCCCCAGCAACCCCAGTAAATGTGTACACAGACGGCTTTTCGGGGTGGAATTTCCCCCCCCCCTCTTTTTATCTTCCTTTTTCTTTTATCTTTTTAGGATTCCAAGTCTATCCAGTGGCTTCCTTAGAGCTCTCAGTATATGCAGTGCAGCAAGAGTAGTGGCATTTTGCTGAAACAAAACCAAAAAAACAACGACTTCTAAACGTTTTCTTGTATTTCTTAGTAAATCCATGGCTGACTTGATCTGCGTCTGCTGTTTCAGGTCTCCTGAAGGCAGCTATTGCTGTCATATGTGACAACGTCGGGAGAGAGTGGAAGAAGCTGATGCGAGAACTTGGAATGCCAGAGGTGAAGCTGGACAGGATAGAGGCAGCCCATCGATTTAATTTGTATGAACAGCTTGTTCAGGCACTTCGGGAGTGGCAGAGGTGGAAGGGGAAGGATGCAAAGGTGGCTGACTTAATAAAAGCCCTGCGGGGCTGCAACTTGAATTTGGTGGCAGACATGGTTGAAGAGGAGATCTCACAGCTGAACACTGGAACCAGATGAAATCAGTGCAAAAATATGAATGAAAAAAGTCCAAGTGCCTTCTTCTCTTCTGAACCAAAATGATTGTCACTGTCTGCTTCCCATGCCAGTAATTTATGTGCCTTAATAAGTTAATTTGTGCTCAGATGAAAATTGACATGGAAACGGATTCCTTTCAGGGAACACTTTGTGGTTTGATGCTTCCTTCAAGATATTTTAACTTTCACAAGATCTGAACTCCATTTTGTAGAAATTCTTACACTTTTGTTCTGCCACCCCCCTGGAAAGATTTGCTTTGCTGCAGGCCCTTTTCAGATACATCTCCACTGGAAATACATCCATGGGACCCTTCTGAGGCAACTGGAATTTAAAATTTCATGGAGAGGTTGGATTTTTTTTTTAATTTTTTTTTTGCAGCCTATCATAAATTTAGTGTGAAAGGGAGAAGGAGTAAACTTCTCAGCTGGGTGCTGGCTTTTCTTTAGGTAATTTGTCAAATATATTTGCTCTCCATCAAAGGATATTAAGACAACTGTAACCTCAGACTGCAGTGCAAGAGGGCCATTAAATATTGTGGTGGCTCTTTCTTGGGGGGGGAAAAAAAAGTGCCTTGGTTTGAAAATGAAATCAAATGTCTGCACCAAGTGCCTTCAGCATCCTGAAGGAAGTGTTCTCCAGTCCGTGGCCTTCACACCTGACTTAAGGCTGGAGAAATTGCACCGTCCAGGACATGCAGGGCTGTAGAGGCCTCTGGGGACCATCCCCTGTGCCAGGAGGGAAGAATCCTCTGAAATCATTCTTGCTTGAGCAGCTGCAGGATCGTGTGTTTCTGCAAACACCCTCCCAAGTGCCTGGCTAGATACTGGAAGAGGTTTTATTGCTGCTGCACCCGTGGGACTTGCAGCTCCTTCCAAGCTGTTTTCGTGTGGTGCCACTGCTGTGAAGGCCGGGTGTCAGCACCTAACCTGTCACTGCTCTGCAGAAACTTTGTGACACTGACAGTTTTCGGGTTTTCATTGCACTGGGTGCCTCTTGCTCCAACAGTGAGGCTTGAACACTTAATTGTAGTTAATGGAAACTGCTGTAAGTTCACATGATAGAAAAATCATTTCAGTCAGGGTTTTTTTTTTTTCCCTTCAATGATTCTTCTCCACATTCCTAGAAGTGCTCAAGGCCAGGCTGAATGGGACTGGTCGAGTGGAAGGTGTCCCTGTTTGGAACTGGATGATCTTTAAGGTCCCTTCCAGCCCAAACCATTCCAGGATTGCGTGCTGATTCTCAGTATCCTTCCAATCGTGGTATATTGAGTATCAGTGAGTGTATCCTGTATGCCTTTTGGGCAGGCAGAGTTCTCCAGCTTCTTATTCCCTTTACTTGTATCAGTTGTCAGTTCCAGGCTCCCAGGAGGAGGTGCTGAGCTTCAGCTCAGTGAGCAGCTCGGGTGTTGTGGAGGTGTTTGTTCCACAGACACCAGTAGTATCCATTCTGCGGTATGTAAAGAACAGGATTGCTCCGGGAGTTTTTCCTTCCTGCCTCTGAGCAATTCTTGGGAGCAGAGCAGAGCAGGGGAGTGAGTTATGCGAGTGCTGAAACAGCTCTGCAACAGCTCCAAGTCCAATCTCTCTGCTGAAGTGCTTGTCTTACCCACTTTTAATAAGTCTTCTGCTTCACAGAGGAGATTTATGTGGAATGGGAAGAGTGTACTGCCCACTGCGTACACCCAGGATATTTTAGGAATCAGCTGGAATAACCTGTTAGTTGTAGCCAAGGACTTACCAGCCACAAGAAATAATTCTGCTTCAGAAGTTGAAAACCTCTTGTTTCTTTAGAGATTTTGTACATCCTCCTACTGTGTATGAAAGCAATAACCTGGCCTGCATCAATCTGTGCAGTACCTCAGGGCCAATTAAGACTGTTTTTATGAGAGATTAAAATGTTGTTTATGTGAGAGCAAAATCAACTGAAACGAAGGGAACAAAATCTTTTTTTTGGGGGGGGAGGGAGGGATAAGGGGAAAAAGTGCAATTTGTAAGGAAATGTTTTCTGATCCAGCTGGCAATCTTTTATTTTCAAATGAAACGCCTTGAACTCATAAACATATTTTTATAACTTGAATTAAAGCTTTATATAGTGTAATTTTGGGTGCATTTCATTAAAAATAATTCCTTAAAAACCAAGCTACATGGAACTGGGCTTTTTTCTTGTTTGATGGGATTGCTGTCTGCAGTGAGGTCTCTGACTGGGAGAAGGTGGATGTTAAGGACACTTTGAAAGCAAGGAGTGGCATTGTGTTACCAGTGCCCTCCTTGGGACATGAAAGAAAAAAAGCAAAGTGTTTTGTCACTGAGTTTCTCAGAAGTGCTAATCAGGCTGCAGTCTTCCAGCAGCAGCAGCATTTGAATGCTGTCACTCAGGGAGGTGTAAGGAAAAAAAGATTTCTCTGCCAGCCCTCGGGAGCCTAAAATCGAGTCCCAATGTGCTTGGGAGACAGGCTGCCTGTGGGTAGGTTTCCTTCCCTTTTCCTCTGGTAGCCATGCCGTGCTGAGGATGTTATATTTGTTTTGTAATTAATTAAAAGCACGGCTTCTAGTTTAGTTTAAGCTCGGTCAGGCTTTTAGAGGACGTGCTCAGAGCAAATTGTCAGAGGTTTGGGTGCTCTGTGGAGTGTCAGCCTGCGCTTAGAGCTGTGAATGAGTAAGACAAACAACTTAATTACCCATTTTATCAAATCCTTTAGGATGCTCTGCAAGAGGATCTGCCTGTGAGGAATTACTCAAACCTTTTCCTTTTGGTCTCCTGAGAGTCATCTTTCCTCACAGCCTTGAGAAAACAGCACATCAAAACATGCGGAGAGTTACAAGTGCCATCTCGGGAGAATTCTCCTCCTGGAGGATTGTTTTTCCATGTCACTCCTCAGTCCCTTTCAGCACTTGCTTCCCATTGCCTATGATTTTTGAAGACACAAATCATAATCACATACTGAGGTGTTTTTCTTAAATTGCATTATTTTCATTACTGAGTTAAAAGAAGTTTCCTAGACCATTAATTAAAAATCCTCTTACACAGATTGGTTGTTGTGAACATTTCAAATGCAGTGCTTTGGTTTCCTTTTCTCCATTCTCCACACACAGGCAGCTGCATTTCCTCCAGCCTTTTGTTTCATTCCTAAAATAATTGCCTCCTTTCGGAAATCTAATTGCTTCATTTAATTGTTTAATGCAGAAAGCTTAATAACACAGACTGTGTCTCCAAGCTCTCGCTGGTGCTCAGCATGTTCTTAATTCAGGCTTTTTTGGCTGAGTATTTTTCAATTCAAATTTATTTCTAATCACTGCCTTGTGCCCTTCTTCTTCTGCACAAATCACCTATGTCCTTAAAATGTGTCCCAGCACAAATATTTTTCCAGGCTGTCTTCCCTCTTTGATTTATTGCTTTTCTCTGCCAGTGTTTGGTGGAATTGAGAGAAATTAGTTCACAGTTTCAACCACGAAAATAGGAGTCGTGGGGGTGAGCTGAGGGCTAGGGGAAGGAGTTGTGAGTAGGGGTTCAGGAACTTCTGGAGAACCTGTGTTTCCATAAAAACTGTCGCAGCTGAGGGTTGCTTCACAGCACCAGGGCGTGTTGCAATGTGTCCTGGGAGCTGTAGGTTCGGGGAGGAGGAAGCTGAGCTTTACTCAGCTGCTGGGAAAGGCAGAGTCATGCAGGTCTTTGCGTGGGAATCTGCGTGGAACCGACTCTTAATCATTGAAAGAGTCCCGTCCACAGCACCGTCCCTGCTCCTGCCTCATTCCCGAGAGCATTACACGTGCCTTTCTTAAAGCAGGCTGAAGAGAAAACAACAGGCTTGTTCTTGTGAAGCCTGATGTAATAGACACCATTAAAAACCCTGAAGCTGGCCATCCTGGCTGAGGCTGAATCTGGTGATTTCTCTGATTTGATCGCTTTTGGAAGCTGAAAGCCTTTCCATGGGTTTCCAAGTGCTGCGTGTGTGGATGTTCCCGCGTGGATGGCAGCTCAGCCCTCCTTTCCTTCGGTTTGCTGTGCCGTGTTTGGGGCGGCTCACAGTGCTCCAGGCAGCTCTCAGTAACCACTTCTTGTAGCAAAGTGAAGAGTTCTGTGTGTGCTCTCCACTCCGTAAAAAATAACAACTCTGAGGGAGGCCTTGAGACGTCTCCAGTGCAGTGTAATAAAAAAGTGCCTTGGCTAAGGAAGGCAGCCTAACATCAACTTTGCATCTCTGCAGAATGCTTCAAAAAGTTGCCAGACTGGTATTTTTTATTTACTACGTAATGTTGAAGCCTTCAGAGCAGGCTCTGGTGCTGTGTGAAGTTACACAAACGTAAAACTAGACCATTGTCATGGGAGATGTAAAAACCACCCAACTGGGACTTTGTGTGGGAAGTGTTTTATTTACAGGCGAGCCTGGCTTTTGAGAACTTCTACAGAAAGCAATCATCTTGCCATTAAAAATGCTCACGGTCTTTATAATGTTTCCTCTTCCATTTCTTAATTCTGCTATTGCTATTGATCCCAGCAGGGGCATTAACTTTAAAAAATTTGATTTGCAGAATTTAATCTGGGAGCAGTTCTTATTGTGGTCTAACTTTTAAAAGGGTTGTAGCGGCCATTCTGCAAGGGTACACACCACCTGTGGCAAAAGTTTGTCTAAAGGGGTGTGTGAAGATTAAATTCCTGTACAAAAGTTGGTGATTTTTGTATGCAAACCTGGTACGGGATTTTACAGACAGTGAGCATATAAAGTGTGAGAAAGGTTTGACATAAAAATGAAACTATAAAACTGTTCTTGCCACTAATGTCTGTATGTGAACAATTGAGCTAAATCTTATCTTTGTTTCCCTCCCAGTCATCTCCTGAGAGGTGCTTTCTGTCACTCCCAGGCATAGTGCCAAATTTGGAACAAAAATTGCGGAGAAAATGTGAATTAAAAGGGTGCAGCCCTGGCAGGTCTGCGCCTCACATCCCACATTGTTTCATTTCTGTTCCGCTCAGCGTAAGTAGAATCGATTCACAGCTTCTTGCCTGTGAAGTCCCCAACGTGGGAAAGCCGGGATAGCCTGAATTCCCCCCAAAGCCGGGGTTGCCATGGCAATCCGGGTGCACGGCAGTCCACGGGGCGTGTGGATGCTAGCTCGCTGCCTCCTGGCCACCGCAGCCAGCCCCGCAGTGGTGGCAAGCTCTCACTGATTGTGGGATTTGCTGCAGCCCCCACTCCGTGACCACGTCAGGAAGCCAAAATCCAAGGGCAGGAATGGAAAATGAAATTTCTTGACGAATTCCCTCGGTTCCACTCCTCCCTGGAACGTGACATGTGAGAGAACAGGGTTCGATATTAAGGAATATAATTTTTTTTTTCAGCCTCAGCACCAGTTTAGCACATGGTGCTTCCGTTTCTGTTTCCAGCTGGAATGGTAGAGCTCCAGCTTGTGCGTGTAGCTGCATGTTTGTGCGTGAAGCAGCTAATATATATGCAGATGAATTAAAATTAATTAGAGCTAAAGCCAGCAAAGTGCACATTTCTAGCTAACGGCTGTGTGCAGCTCTGTTACACGCCACCTGAATAAGTTATTCACTGTGGACCTGCTCATACAGTTTTCTGTAAACCTTATTCTGCTTTTTACAAAAAAAAAAAATATATATATATAAAAATACCAGCTTCATGCTAAAGAACTAATGTCTGAATCTTTAAATCGGAATGTCAAATCCCGCATCTGGCCTGTGAATTTTCAGGGCTGTTAAATGTTGCACTGTATCTTAGAGGGCTGTGTTTATAAGGCACTTCATTCAGTATTTTTTCCCCTTAACTCCTGGAATTTCATGGTTAAAGCTCTCCAGCCCTGGCTCACTTTAACTCACGTGACTCAATGGCTGAGTAAGAATTTAAACCCCTTATTTTCATGTTAGACCTGAGCAAGAGGCACCCCCACACCCTGGCTTTTGATTTTCAGAATAATTCTGTGGACTGGACCCTTTTTTTCCCCACCCTGCATCCAGTACACAAATAAAATGCTGGGGAATGAAAGTGCTCAGCCAAGGGTCCAGATAATCCTTGAGTTCCTCAGCACATGGAACTGATGCCTGTGCTCCCTCCAGCTGTAAATAAAAGCAGCTGGAGCATGGCATAAGGTACCCTGATCATGATTTTCTCCCTAGGAATAGCTCCTTCTTTTGCCTAATTTGCCTTAAAGTGGGAATGGAGGTGGGAATCCTCATCAGAGAGAGAAATCCTCGGCTCTAGAAATTCCTGATTCTTCAGGAATCACTTCTGCTGGCTAAGATGCTGAGCAGTGTGAAAGTACCAGATCATTTTGCAGCTTGAAAGCCAAAGGCAGATTTGACTCCTGTGAATTAAGGTTTTCAGAGGTGTTTAGACCCACGGTCTCAGAGAAGATGCCATCACACAGCTACTTAACCAAATTTAATGTCAACCAACACCTTTGAAAATCCTGAGCTTGCTTTCACACACAGTGTTTGTCCATTCCCTAGGTTAGTATTTTCACTGGTTTATGGGGTATTACTATTAGGTTTACATGAATTTAGGTCGAACTGACATTTTTTTGAAGGTGATTTCTTTAATAATGGGTGATTCAAATAGGCTTGAGCCAGGTCTTCTGCCAGAAGGGGCCTCACCAAGCAAGTCTGATGTCTGTTCCTCGGGTCTGACTTGTGGGGAGCTCAATTTGTTTTGTGAGGGCTGAGAAGTTCCCACAGGCTAATTCAGAGGAATTAGGGAAGGAATTAGAGAAGGAATTATAGAGAAATCAGATCCCAGTTTCACTGATTTAAAGGGTACCTGAAGCGCCCCATAGGCTTGTCCCATTTTCTCCTTTAAAAGGTTACTTTCATCCCTTATCTCCTTCCCGCAAACTCATCCCCCAACTCATCATTAAATGCTGAATAATCCCAACACACAGGCCTGAGGGAGGACAAACACTCGTTTTCTTGGTGGTTTTGAAGAGGACTCTGAGAGTTCTTGAATCACCCCTGGTTATTCAGGCTGCCTGTTCCAGAGGTTTTTAATGCATTCAAATAGGACACGACAACCTCAGCTAGGGAAAAACGGGCATGGGTGGGATTGCCATGGCACCTGTAAGCAGGTCAGGGAGTATCCTGTTTTTGAACCATTATCATGTCAGGTGTCACAGCAGCCGTGGCAGCTTGCTGGTTTGGGTTTGTTTATTTTTTTCCATGCAAAGGGAGGGAGGGAATGGGGGAGCTGCTGGCCACAGCGAGCTGCCAGCTTCTCTCGGCCGTGCGTTTTGGCACTACAAAGGTGCCATTATTAAAGGCAGACAAAAAAAGCCTCTAAATCATGCAACCAGAGTGAACCCTAGGAGCTGAAAAACCCTTCCTTTGTGCACTCAGAAACCTTGCTATGACCTAGCTGGTGTCTGCATACAGAGGCTTTTCTGCAGCATTTTGGCTGTAACTGAGACTTGCTATCTCCATGAGCACCGAAAACTGGGAGTCAGGAACCATCCCCATCGCTGTTACTATACATCCTGACCTTGACAGCATAAAACAACCCAATCCAGCAAAGCACTGCTGGGTTTGAGAGAGAAAAATTTAAATTATCACTGTTTTGGCAGGCATTAAATTTGATGATTCTGTTTACAGCAAAAATCCGGTACTGCAGAACTTTTTGTCGTACCGCTTACACCTGAATATTCCTTTATTTGCTGAATATCCATGGGCATGTGGCAGGTAAATGCTGAATATTCATGCAAGGAACCTCACTGTTTGTACATGGCTTAAAGATAAATTAAAATCAAACTGGTGCTGGGTTATTTTGGCGAGAGGAAACTGCACATTTAATTACAGGAGAGGAAGAAAGAATTGGACATGAAAATTACGTGCCTCCCAAATCCTGATATGCTTGTGTGTGTGTATATCCACATATCTGTGTGTGTACAGTGTGTGTACCCAAATGCACACACACACACACACACCCTTCAGTGAAGTTATTTGATATCATCTGGAAAACAAGATTTTCCTGACAGGGCTATTTCTCAACACTGCTTCTCCAACTTCTGTCTGTCCCTTATTTGCTCTGTACTGCGTCTATAAGGAAACACATGCCTATGGCAATCTCCAAGAGCAGCCTAATTTTGTCAGAAACAAAGGTGGTATTTCTGGGCCAACTCATTAAAAATAAGTACAAATTCAGAGGCAGCTGCTGCATCTCCAGGATCAGCCGAAGCAGGAGTGATCTTGAGCCATTGTTTTATTCTCACAGGTTTAAATGCAAGAATTGGCTTAATTCCTGGTGTACACTAGAGCAGTTCCTGTGATTTTCAGCATTTTCCTTCAGTCCAGTGTTTTGGGTCAATACAAAACCGGTGGTGCTGAAATTAACCTTCTGTTCTCTTCCCTGTTGCTTCTGCTTTTGCAGGCAGCAGCTGGAGACACCGAGGAAATCGTCTAACAGCAAAAATTTAGAAATGATACGCGGCCAGAGTGAATGGAAGAGTCCTTCTCTCACTCTGTTTGTGATTTTCCAGTGCCCTAAGTGATTCCAGCACCGGGCAGGTGATTCCCTGCCACTTCAGCCTTTGGCTTCACAGGTAAAAAGTACAAAGAGCGAGTCGGTGCCAAGTTCCTCGACGGCTTTTGTGGCGAGGGCAGCACTTCACCAGACTGAAACTGCCAGATTAATCTCACCTTGGCTAGACTTAATATTTCCCATTCGTGTAGGGAGAAATGCTCATGATTCCTGGAAGTTTTCAGCATTGTTATTTAAAGTTGTTCGAGAGACGAAGGGAAGGTAGAAGTTTGTTTGCACTGGGGGGGGGACCTGAGCTGTGTTTGGAGTACTGGATGATTGATGGTAACACGAAAGGAAAAGGTGAGGAGCGTTCCTGCAGCTCTTTGTGCAAAAGCTGAAGTGTGCTGTGGGAGCTTAACTCGCAGGCCTAAGCTAGAACCGGCTGGTGAGTCAATACTGCTGTTGACTCTCTTAGACGGGGATTACAATGCAAACAGATGGCGTGGTCAAAGGGTCTTTAATATGAGCCGTGCTCAGGAGAACAGGGAATTTCGCTTCGAAATAAATCATTGCCCCTGCTTGTTACCAGGGCTGCTGCTTTCTTCTGTTGTGAGTTATTCCCTTTTAGATCTTACACGTGTTATTCTCACTTCATTTAAGGATTAGCGTAAGACAACGTCAAGGTGTGTTCAGCTGTTTGTTCACCTTCCCAGAAATGATGATTCCTGAACAAGAGCATGGAGAGGACAACCTCTCATACCTTTTTCTCTTGTTTTTTGGGGGTTTTTTTCCAAGTGACGTGCCATGTCACCTTCAGCAGCTAGATAGTAAATGACTTTTTATTTAGTAACAGCCAGCCTTAATTAATTGTAATTTGACAAAAGCTGTGTAAATACCTCTGTGCAAAGGCACAAGGCATTCAGGCAAACAGAAAAAGGGAAAAGGAACACTTGACTAAGAGCATTATCTTGCACAAGGCAGGGACAAAACTTTTGTTGGCAGCTGAGCCAAAAGACTACACGTGGAGACCTCAATTGCAGCTGAGGACACACTGGATCAAACCTCAGGTGCAGATAAAGACATTCCTGTGAGGGACCTGAACTCGGAGTGACCCACAGGGATGGGTTGAGCAGCACAGGCTGCACACACAAAGCCTGACTCCAGCTGGAGGAGGCAGGATGAGCTGACCGTAAGTTTTACAGGGGAGATTTCTGTGTAGAGGGAAGGTGAATTGGGCCAGATTAGCAACAGACACTCTGCCAGCCAAGAAGGGATGCAAGGCTTCACTGTACTTTTAGTCATTATTTAAAAAAAGAGATGGTTCCATAAGAACTTAAGCATCCTTAACACATTAATCTCAAAATCAGGATATCGTAGTAGTACTGAAATTATAATTTCAGACAGGAATCCTAAAACTGCCTTACTTTAGGGCACTGTGAGTCCAGCAGTAGGGATAACCCGTATAAGCAAGGCAATGCAAAGGCAGCTCCTGCTCCTGTTGGCATTAGAGAGGATCCTGCCTTCTCCATGAGGATCTCCTCCCCACAGCACGTCTCACCCAGGCTGTGTGCTGTGTGATCTGCATTTATGGATTTGCAGGGAATTTTGCTCAAAAGCTAAGGGTGAGACCACTCCCAGCACAGGGACAACACTGACAGGTAAGGACAGGCCAACACAGAAGCAAGTGGGGAAGGAATTTACTTAAAAAGAAGCCCCACTTACTATATTTCCATTATTTTTCTTGATATTTATTTCAAGTCGACTTGAGCACTGTTCCCAAAGGTCTTGGGTTTTTTCCCCTCTGGCGAATGTAGAGCTGCTTTTTCTGAAGTATTGTCTGTTTTCCCTGAAGGTTTTCTTCTGACTCTGATTGCTTTGAAATGTCACTCTGCTGCTTCAGGCTGCTGGTAGGTGGTCTGAGCTGAATGGTTCCCATTAGATGGCTTATACCTCTACTCCTTTTCCGTGTCGGATCTTGACCTAGTAACCTTCTTCTCCAAATGCCAAAGGTGAGATTTAGTCTGAAATGAGCCGCTTGCCTAGGCAGAATTGCTGCTAGTCAGAACAGGAAATAATATTGGGAACTGAACTTTGACAGCACTTTAATACACCGTATCTATTGGCAGACAATTTCATCTGAGCCTTAGGTTCGCCTTGAAGCTGGAGGTGTTTTTTTGCCAAACACACTGTTGCCATTGCAAGTGTCCATAGTTTTAATCATTTTTATCTGTAGCAGTTTGCTTTATGACTTCATTTTGAGGCCGTGTTGGTTTTTAGTCACCATCTCAGCCAATTCATTTCAGCAAATTAATATTCCTACTAAATACTGTGAAGACAGTGGCGAGTTCTAAAACGGTGAAAATAAACATTTTAACTCGTACATAAACTGGTGATTCACTGAAAGTGTTGTTTACATTTTCATTTGCCTGTAAGCTGAAGCTGGTTGCACCAAAAAATCCTGCAGCCTTGTCCCACACGTATGATTTGGGAAAATACCTTCCCAGCATTATTATCTTCACACACACAGGTTAATGCTTCAATTCAGTGTGCATCTGAATAACGAAGGTGGTGATTGCTGCAAACAATCTCATGCAGGCAATGTGCATGTAATGAAAGGTATGTTATCACTTGACATCTAGTCGGGTAAGGATTAAAAATAGGCTTAAGTGCTATTAGAGATCTCTTTATTTTTCAAATGCTTTTATCTACCTTACTGCAGTATGAAGGACTAATAGTGGAGGGCACTGAGTACATAGAAATCGTGGCCCACTTTGCTTAGTGCCTAGTCCAAAGCCACTTGAAACAGTAGAAGCCTTTGCATAGCAGACAAAGCAGGAAAAAAACCCCTATTTTTTTCCTTCAAACACTGATTTACAGGAACAGAAGTGTTACTTCACATGCAAATCCTTTTTTTTCTTCTGTAGTTGGATTATTTATAAAGTTTATGAAATATATTATTAGCATAATGCAATCTTTTTATTTTTCTCGTAGCAGGTCTCAAAACATTCTAAAAGCTGAACCCTCCATATTGAAGCGATCCAGGTAGAACCCAACTGTTCTCTCGAGGAGAGGAGAGGAGAGGAGAGG
>VZTI01001242.1:246305-326195 GCA_013397865.1 Struthidea cinerea
CGCTCTCGGCTGCATCTCTCGGTTGCGGAGCATCGTCTGCGGGACCGAGCGGGTGCGGGACTAGTGCAGAGGAAACAACAGGTCTCGCTCCCTGCTCGCCTTCCAAAGCGACGCCAGCGCCTTGCTCTTGGGATTATAAATGTTTGAACTAAGACCCAGGGAACTGGAAGGAGAGCCTCCCGTTGGAATTAATAGAAGAGAAAAGAAGGGAGGCTTTTCCAAATCCTCTACAAGAAAGCTCGTGCTGTTTTCCCCTGCTGTCCGTACTGTGTTTAATAATGCGATTGTGACCTGAGTGGAATTTATGAGCGATGAACCAGTGAAGCTTGTTGCACCGCTGCATCGGACTACATTTTTGGGTTTTTTTCCTCAGCACATGATTCCTCCATCCCAGCTGTTGCAGGACCTACGGGCCAGTAATAGAGGGATGGGAAGCTGAGACAGTTTATTTTCACATTCTTCTGTGCCGGGGACTTGGCGAGTTAGCTGAAGCTGCTGCTTTTTACTGGATCTGCTCTTTCCTCGGCAGGTTTATTTTTTTTTTTTTTCCCGTGTGTTTCGATTAAACAGTCATTGGACTGGAGCTGGATGGATGCGTTGCAGTCCAAAAGGTTTTGGGGGGTAACAGAAAACTGCTAAAACAGAGAAGAACTGGTGCTGCAGGAAACGTGGGGCCTGTTTCCCAAGCCTTTTTGTTTTATTGAGCAAGGTAAATAACGTAGCGATGAAAATTCAGGGCTTATCGTAATCATGCATGAAAATGTTACAAAGCGCTTCGGACTGTTCCAAGTCTTTCAAGGGATTGAGGGACCCACAGTAAGACTCAGAATGAATTGTTCATTTGAAATTTTCAGCTATGGGTGTGAAATTTAAGGCTGAGAACAAAAGTTAGTGGTACCTGAGAGGTTGGGGAACCTACTTTTCCTGATTTTTCCTTAAGTTCTTGTAGGTTTGTGATTTTGAGAGAGGTTGCCTGAAGAACTTTCTTGGCGGTTCAGTGTGCAGTAATTACACCAGTGGGTTTTTTCCATGCTTTTTAAAACCTTGATGCCTTAGCTCTGGTAGGGATCTGTTAGGGTCTCTGAAAGGTGCTCCCAGTTTGCAGTGTGCTCACTTCCAGTAGTGCAGTGCTCCCATTTGCATTGGTAACTGTATTCATCCTCTGTCTTTAATTATTTGTGCCTACCTTTACTTTTGCTGTCCGCATTGACAGCTGCTACTACTTCATAATGATTTTTTTTTTTTTACTTCTTATCTTCCTTTACATGTTTTTATCTCCCGAATTGGACTGTTTGGATTTACCACTCATTTATATACGTCACTTTCACCACCATAAACCTTCTGCAGCCACCACAAGCTCAAAGTACTGTTTAAGATACAATCTTTGCACGTTTGAAGCAGTGGAAGAAGCAGATAATGATTCCCAAAATGTGCAGTGTAATCAGTTACTGGGTGAAGTGTATAATTTTTGGTGGCAGGCTGCATGCCTTATCTTTGTTTTTTTTTAAAAGATCTCAGCAGCAGTTTACTCCTCACAAAAACATAAATCCATTAAAATGAGGTCACAGTTTGAGACGTAGCTGCAAAAATCTGGTTTTGCAAGAAGTCACAAGATTCTCATTATGAAGCGAAGCCTTGATTAAGTTGACTGTGTACCTTTTCTCCACTCTTAATGAAATAGTGGCAAACACCGAGGTGCTGGCAACCTTTGCTGATGCTGTCGTGGGGAGAGCCAAGCGGGAATTATGGGCAGTACTCAAAGTTCCTGTTTAGATTTGTTTGACCGAAATTTCTGGCCTTTGTTTTGTCTCGTTTTGTCTCAAGATGATGTGTGAGGTGATGCCAACCATCAGTGAGGCCGAGATTCCCGCCGGGGGAAATGGAGGCCACGGTTCAGGTTCCCCGCTGCAGTCAGATGCTGATTCCCACTTTGAGCAGTTGATGGTGTCCATGCTGGAAGAAAGGGATCGCCTGCTGGAAACACTCAGAGAAACTCAGGAGACGCTCGCGCTCACCCAGGGCAAGCTGCATGAAGTTGGCCATGAGAGGGATTCCTTGCAGAGGCAGCTCAATACTGCACTTCCACAGGTATGGGCGTTTGGGAAGGAAGGGATTTTTCCATGGTTTTAGTCTTCTTCCTGGTGTTTTGTTGGTTTTTTTGTATGTTTGATTTTCTGAAGAGTCAAGTCGTCTTAGGGGAAGATGGCTCCATCCTGAAGGATCTGTTGGTGCTTGCTCACTTTGAGAAAGATGCAAAAGCAAGGAAAGCAGGGAAGAGCAGTCCTTTCCCTCCAGTCTGCTTTCCCAGTTTCTGGAATTTCCTTGGCTTAGCATAAACGTGGAATGGTATCTACATCTACAGCCTTTGACGGGCTTTCTTCTGTCACTAGTACTTTTAAAATGCTGTTTCTAATTGCCTGATTCATTCATGTACTTAAGAATTAATACCTGATCTAGTGGGAGGTGTCCCTGCCCATGACAGGACGTTGGAACTGGGTGGTCCTTAAGGTCCCTCCCAACCCAAACCATTCTGGGATTCTGTGAATTCCCTACTGACCATTCTGACGCCATTATGGACTTTGATTTAAAAACTTGAATACTGCTACCTTGTGAATGCATGCTGAGTTGTCAGCGTCAATGTAGCAGTCTGAGCGTGTTGTTTAACCTCTTCAGTTACTTTTGAAAAGTTTGGATTTGGTTTTTGGGTGGTTTTTTTTTTGGTCCTGCTAGGAGTTCCTAATTAGTGACTTGTGGAGGATGCACGTGGCCTGCAGCACTCGGTTTGTTACGTAAGGAGCATAGTTAGGAAAGGTGATTGGTGTCTACAGAACTCGTTGGGATTTATCCATTCGAGTTAAAAATAATAGAACTGGACTTTGAACGTGTTGAGAAGCATTTGGTTCTAGGCAAAGCAGGGGCTGCTTTCAGGTGCTGGTTAACTGTTGACAGCCTTGTGCTTTCTAGCGTGGTGGTTGTTGTCCCAAGCGTGTCACAATGATGCTGTTACTTTTACAAACGTTCACGTATCCTTAAAAATTGTAGTTACTGTTTATAACCTTTCACACAGTAGTGTTAAATCCTTCTGTTTCACTACTCTCATTACAATGTCATCACTGCATGACTCTCGGTGTGGTAATTGGTGCTGCTAATTACCGAGGGATAGAAACTAAAATGTTACACGTGTTAATCTAGTTCTGTTACAATGATGAAAATCAGAAAGGAGAAGTTTCCAACCTTTGCTGCTGCCTGTGTTAAATCATGTGCTGCGGGCAAAAATCGTTCTTTGTTTTTTTTGTTGTAATAATTGTGGCTTCTCCTGAGCCTCTGTGTCAGGTCTGCTACATTAATGGAGGCCATTAACCACTTGCATGACCTGCAAACTGTTAGACCTGAGTTTGTGGCTGAGCAGAATCACCCCGGCTCTCAAGTCTGCTTGTTCCCCTTTTGCCTTTTCAGTTCTCAGCTTTCCTTCCTAAATCTAGTAGGCTACTTACATGTAAACATCACTTTCTGAACATTTCTGGAAGATTAATAAACAGTTCCCTTTTTCAAGAATGCCATAATTGCATGGTTTCATGTGAAATCTGTTGGAAAAGCAAGTCAGTTGAGGGAGAAATTTTACTGCAATTTTATATAAACATACAGCAGTGTATGTTTATACAAACACTGTATAGTTTTTGTAGATTGCTGGTAGAATGTACTGTTTTCATGCTGTGGAACTGCTGCTTTTGTCCTCAGTGGTGCTTAGCTCAAGTGATTGTGGTGCTTTCAAAAGCTAGAAATATTTTCGTTATTACTGCTACATCAGAAGTAGCGTCTGTGTTAGACAGTTTTTTTTATTGTTGTTATGGTAGAGGCAGTTACTTCATGGGTGTAAATTTTGATGAGGTGAAACAATTTTTTTTTTAAAGTCTAATACATGTTCACTGTCAAAACTTTATGGTGACTAATATTTGAAAGTATTCAAACTTTTTTGTTAATTTTTTCAAGCTGAGCATTCTTTGAACTACTGCCTCAAGTGACCCATTGTTTAGCTGTGGATTTCAAGGAGGGTGAAGTCAGGATACCTTTAAATTTAATAAAATAACTACCATGTTATATTTTTTTCATCAAAGAAGGGATAGTGGTATAGATTTTAAATTTTTTTAATCATAGTAGTTGTTTTCAATTTAGTAGATCTGCAAGGTCAATTTAACTAATTTTACAAAGACCAGTGTAATTTCATGAATTACTAAATCATTCTGTTACCAAAGTATTCTTTCCTTCTCAGACTTGGCTTGTAAGAAGTCTTTGTAGTTGATTTTAGACTACTTTATCTTAACAAGTATTGAATGGAATTGTTTCTGTGTGTACTTTTCCTGTGTTATATCTTTAGCTGAATCAGCCAGTTTTAGACCATCCTGATGACTGATGGAAAGTCCTGGTATAAAAGCAGGGATGCCAGATTGATTTCTTCTATACCAAAACTACTCTCCTGGTTTTGCTTTGAAGACAATTTCTGATGGCATCCCTGCGCTTAATTCCTTACATTCAGAGTTTCTGTGTATAAGAAAGAAGCTCACGCTGGTGTGTACATAATTAATTTCAAAATAGCAAATTAGTATTTGCACCTCTGAGATTCTAGAAGTGCGTGCAGTTTTTCCTGCAGCAGTGATGCACGTTGTGTGGTCACAGAGAAGCACACACTTAGTGTGGTGGGCAGCTGGGAATTCAAGGCATCAGTTCTAGCTCCATAAACCTGGGACAGCTATTTAGAGTAGGGCAGCTTTTGTGGATGTCTAATTCACTGAGAGGAGAGCATTTTAATCTTATATAGATGTGCTTTATCTGTTACATTTACTCAAAGTAAAGTTGGCTTTTTCTGGGGTTTTGGTGTGGACAGCTGGAAGCGAAATACATCACCACTGCCTTGATAAAGTAACTGCAGTCCTGGCAATGCTCTTTGTTTTCTGGGAGTTCCCTTCTATTACAGATTACCCCAGACAAACTGTACTCTG
Organism: Struthidea cinerea; assembly: GCA_013397865.1. NCBI lineage: Eukaryota > Metazoa > Chordata > Aves > Passeriformes > Corcoracidae > Struthidea > Struthidea cinerea. The sequence goes on from VZTI01001242.1 coordinate 251,303, forward strand.
ACCTTGGAAGATGATCTTGAGGAAATCAAAGTGCTGTGCTAGAACTTAATTTTATTCTTTCTAGAATTTTTCACAGAGAAAAATGGACATTAACTTTTTACTTGAAGAGCTTTATAACATAAACACGTTCAGTTATGATTCTAATTGCGGCCTTAGTGGATTTAATTATGCCTTTTATGTGCCTTTAAGAGTGCATTCTACAAAATTCAAGATTTGTGTGCTTCAAATTTATAAGTTAATCTGTAAAATTGTATTTAAAAGTTAAATTTTGAACCTAAGGTAGATGAGACCCAAGTTACTACAGTTCTTGCTATTAAAGTGTTGCAGGCCAGGGTTCATTTTGCTGATAGAATTTCATGTAGATGTTTTCTGTAAATGAAAACACGATGCTTGTTTTGGATGGAGAAGACTGGAGTTTAATTTCCAGTGACTCTGGTGCCTATCACTAATAAAAGCACAGTTGGTGAATTCACAGCAGTTGTTATCAGGATGAAAATTTTAATATGTATGTTAATTTTATAAGCTGATAAATACAATACAAATATGCTTCTGTAACACAGCAACACTTATTAAGATCCATCTTAATCTTGCACCTCTTATCTTTTGGTCTTGAACTTATCATGCCATATCTTTTTCTGTACAAGGTAAGCAAAATAGAAGGCTAAAGTAAAAGTTGCTTTCTATCCACAGTAAATATTTTATCACTACTTCACACTTCAGTTAAAAATGATGTGTGTCAGTTCGTGTCTGTATTCAGTGAAGTTCAGGTATGTCCCTATAGAATGATGTTCCTTAGACAATCTCAGAAATACTCAATGCCTCACATGTAAGAAAAATCAAAACACCTGGCCCGAAGACTGCCCTGGCATTGTTTTGAAATGATGGACTTAAGGATTTAGTTGCCACTTTATGAATAGTGGTATTTGGATTTCCTCCAGGCAAGTTTTGAGTAATACAGGATGTCATAGATGTAGAAATGAGGTTTTGAATTGTACCTAATACGAAGAACACAGTGGCAGAAAGCACATTAAGCAAAGGCCTTGCCAAACTCTGCAGCAGCTGAAATTTCCTCAGCGCTTCAAGTGCAGCTCCATTTCCAGCATTCCCAGATGTTCAGCCCTGAGGTGCCAGAGCTTGCACTTCTTACTCTGGCAGCAACTGGTACTGACTTCTGAGGAACAGCCATTAATCTCAGCAGAGTGTCCAGGAATCCTGGAGGTGCCAAAGGGTTTCACATGGATGTCAGAGCAGGCACATCCTCCACTGTTCCTGCCCCGTTCTGACAGCAAAGATGAACAGGACTCTTTCTGTTGCATTTTCAGACATCTGTGTTGAGTTTCAGTTGCTAAATCTTACTTGGCTCTTACTGTTAGTAAATTACTGAACAGACTTTGCTTTACACTAGTTTAAGTCAGATGGAGATAGGAATTAGCATTCAGAATTCTTCTCTGATTATCAATAAACCTCAGCTTCCCTAGCATTTCTGTCTTTTCAAGACGTAGAAACAGACACCTTTTGCCCCAAACCTTCAGAGTATGAGTTTATCTCTCTGTTTGGGCAAAAAGGAGTAGCTACACTTAAATAATGCAGTGGAGTATATTGAGGACTGAGTCTCCAGCATTGGTTCGTGGTTTCTCATGTGGATATGTTTGGGTTTGTTTATTGAAACATCCCACCCCTGCCCAGCAGACATCTGTTTGCCTATTGTTAGCAACTTGCTGTTTACACTGTGCTTTTAATTTAGGTTTGCTTGATTATAAATAGACCTTTTAGCTAGATTAAATTTGGAGTTTATTTTAAGTTTCCATGTATTTGAGGGTGAATTTTGCTGCTGTTAAATTTGGGGTGAAATTTACTGCTGTTTTACTGCTGAATGATATCCCATCCATCCCCTTAATAAGCAGATTGGATGAAGTCCGAAACTCTTGTTTTTTATTTTCCTTAGTTTATTTGTAGGAAGAATGTTTTGGTGACTGCACAGAAATGCCTTCTATTTGTTTTTAATAGTGGCTGATGCCCTGAAACAGGAGCTAGTGATTGTTTTTCCCTACTCTTGTGCTACTGTGGACAGATGTCTGACAGTGGGTTTATTAATGCTTGGGGTGCTCTAGTCTAACCTGCAGCCTAACAAACAGGCTGTATATAAGGTGAAAAGAGCTCTAATCAAAACAAAGTATTTAAAAATACGTATTTAGAACCAGGGGAACATCACATTTATACTCTCATCAGTGTTAGCTTGCCTGTAGCCTCTGGTACATCAGGTAGTGCCTTTTGGTATTCAGAGAATTCTTCCTCCGCTGCCTTTAATTTTTTTCCTCCATTCTTTCTAAGAGTGTAACTAAAAAGGGCTTTGAAGATGTTTGGTAGCAAGACTTAAAGATTCGATGTGGCTACATAATTGCAATTCCATTAAAAAAAATAAAACCTCCTGGCTTTTTTTTTTTTTAAGATAAATATGAATTAAGAACACAATTCCCTACCCCTTTACAAATCCTTAGTGTTTTAATGTCCACTGGGCTGAGACTTTGTTTCATCCTTTCTGTAATTTATTTAGGAGAGTTGAATGTTGGTTTTATTCACTATGGGTTTTGTTCAGAGAGTTAAGAGGACACATTGTGTTTTAATAGACGTAGGCCCCTATAGTTAAGAGTGTTATCAGAGACCTTGAATCTTTGGAAAGAACATTTTAAGTGCCTATTGGTAACTTCTTCTTCCTCTCCCTAAGTTAGCATTGCATTTCAGAGCTGCATTAATATACTTCACAATCGAATTTGGGGATTTATTTTTTGGTTTTCCATTTTTAAAGGAATATGACAGAGGTCTTTGTATAAGCTGCTTGTGGCAATTTAGGCAGCTTAAGTCACTTGAAGTCTGTAAGGCTGACTGGTATCTCTTGACGTATATTAGAAAATACTCACCATAATCTCTTGTGTATATGGATCTCAAGCTACAAATACTGAGAAGGGATTAATTTGTGTTGTGTGTGTCAGGTAATCTGGATGCTCATAACTTTCCAAGTGTCTTTTTTTTGTATCCTGCCTGTGGGTTCCCCAAGTATAAATGTAATGTAATTCTTGCCAGGAAAAATGTTTTCACAGTCTCTGGGCTGAAAGAATTATTATTTTGCCACTGAATGGAGTGAGTTTTTTATTCAGCTTGACCCTTTCACAGAGGCACAGGGAAGAAATGTTTCCACATTTTGGAAACTCCGGATGATTGTGTAGGGAGCTGAATCCATATCTGTAGGTCATCTGAGGAGATTGCTCTGGGAGTTTGGATATTAGAATTGGAGGAGTGTGATTACAAGTCCAAGGTAATGCTCACTTTTCATTTTGATGTGTTGTTTTCCTCTAAGCTGATGTGAGTAGTGGGTTCACTTGTTTTTTTGCCCATGACCTTTATCTGTTTCAGACTTGACCTTTGGTTTCCTGTGAGCTCTACTGAAAATCAGCTCCTTTCTTCTGATCAGCCTGACAAGGCTCTGTGGCCTGTTCCTACAGAGGCTGGAGCTGCAGCATTTTTCAAAAGAGAAGCTTTGTTGCTTAATCTTCCCTTCTGCTGTTCCACAGTGGCCTTGAACTTTGCTCGTGTGTTTATGCTCATGTCTGCTGAGGATATGGTTTTTGAGGATGGTAGTGGATATCTTAACAGGAATATAATTTTGGCTGGATCTGAAATATGCCATGGCTGTTGATGGGTACATATGAATAAGAACAGTCAGCATATCCCTGTAATTCGTCTGTCTTCTGGTTTATGTTTTCAGAAAGATAAATATCTAGAATTAGTCTTTTGCTTTGCAAATTTTTTGAAGTGCACCAAGGTTCAAATCCATGCTGGATGGAGCTCTGAGCAACCTGGTCTAGGGGAAGGTGTCCCAGCCCATGGCAGAGGTGAAGTTTAAGGTCCTGTCCAACCCAAACTGTTCTAGGATTCTGTGATTCCTTAACGAAAAGATCCTTCCATGAGCAGTATTGAGCATAGTCAGGTATCTTCAGGACAGATTTTAAACCGGGACTTGTTTAAAGGGCCATGTGGAAAAAAGCTTGAAAAATTTCGTTTGTGACCTTTTGAGTTTTGTTAAGGAGAAAAAAGAACTTCTCTTTAGAAAATAAGCATTTTCTTATTTGTTGTGATAGGAAAGTGGGCAGCTCTTGATTTTCTTTTTCAATTTAATTAATTTTTTTTCATTTTTTGTTTTTTTTCCTCTGTAGAACAGTAGTCTCTCTTCGGGTACGGTCTGAGCCATGCTGTGTTTTGCCTTACTCCTATTGCTAGTACATGGCAGAGTTTGATATTCAATTGTAGAGAAATATTCTGAAGCACAGTGCTTGCTTTTTTTTTTTTTTAATCCTACCTCTCATATAAATGCATGTAAAATTTGGTTCTATACACTTAAAACATTGTTTTTAGAGGCATGTTTACCTTTTATATAGAATGGCAGGGTAGATTATCTGGTAAAAATGAGTAAAGCATGGAGATTGTTAAACATTCTGCTGTTGAGAGAAGTGAGATTTTGATTTTCCTACCTCAAATTTACAGAACAGTGCACAGTATAAGGGTTTAATTATATAAGCCTATGGAGCTGAGTAATTTCCATAGTTTAAAAAGCCAAACAAAACAAACCCACCTTAAGATGTGCAGTTTAAACAAAGAATTTCTATGTTGGCCTGTACAAAGTTGAGACTGGCTTGATGTATGCTTGAAAGATCTGTGACTGTTCATGTAAAGAAACTACCTTGTAGTTGATGAAGTCTATTAATCATTGTCTTCAACACTGACAGTGTCCAGTGCTGAGAAATGGGCTTTATTTTGAATTACTTGAAAAGGAATTTTGGCCACCAAAATCCTTGGTGTGAAAGCTAAACGTTCTTCCATGTGGAGAGGGCTCACTCAATAAAGAGGATCATAAATTCCTGTTTTAATGGTACTGGATCCATGGTTATCTCAACAAATAGTGACCAGTTTTATTAAACTGTTTCTGAATTTTCAAGCACAGTCATGAAAAGGGAGAGAGAGACCTGAGAGTGGAATTGCTCATTTGCTTTACACAATGCTTGATATGAAAGTTTTTTCACTGTGCAACCCCAAATTGCCTTAAAAAAGAAAACTGGGCGAAAAGGGAGTTCTGTACACGTCTGAAGGGACTGCTGTCTTGATCAGTGGCAGGGTTTAAACTGTGGATTTGTGGGTTTGAGTTGTGCATTCTCAATTGTCCTGTGTGAGCCTGTCACAATTATTTAGCAATATATACTTTTGCCAATAGAATGTTAGAGTCAAAACATTCATTTTCTTTGCATTCCCATCCATAATTGGGAAACCTTTGAGCTGAACGTGCTGGGAACCATGGAGCTCTGTTAACCTTGCTGAGCTAATAGTACCAGACCTAAATTCTGTTATTTGCTGTGCTTTTCACTGTAGCTTCTGCTTGTAGATTTGCTGTTCCCAGTGGGAAACTGGACTCTGTAATTTTGCATACTTTAAGGTCCTGTTGTGTAGGGTATTTAAAGTCCTGGATGCATGTCACGCTTGAATCTCTTGCTTCTACTGGGATTTAAGGCATGGGCTGCTTGGGAAACCTGGAAGTAAAGAAACTTCTGATCCAAATGAAAAATTAATAAATGGGATTCTCTTGTTAAGAGTTCTTCAGATAATCTAATTTGGATGTAAAGAATGATGTTGCACCCAGGAGACCCAAGGCTGGAAGAGCAGAGCCTGTGTGGAGGGTGATATTGGATGTGTGGGTGAATCTGGTTGGGCTTTCCACATGTTTATGCCTGTGTAAGGTAAACTCCTAATTTCAGATTATCCCTTCAAAGCTCTCTTTTATTTGCTGTAGTACATTTGGGGGAATGACTAAAAGTCTGGTTTAGATAATTTCAGGGATGCCTTGGGATACCACTGTGAATATTTTTGTTATTCTTGAGTGATGTATTTTTCATACAGCATGACCACCTCTTTGTAGTTCATGGGAAAAGGCTTGGAAGGTCATAACATTCTTTTAGCCTTATGTTAAAGAGCACGAGGCAGGTGCATCCAGTAATTTATTTATTTTGAAACATGCAGCTTGAGTTTTCAGAATGTCTTTGGAGGGTGTGGTTCCACACCATTATCTTCCAAAAGCTGAGTCTTTGTCTCAAGAAATCTGGGATTACTTTGCTTCATGTAAAGTGGAAATGGAACAGCTTTTTAGGATTTTAGCTGTCCTTTCCCTCTCCCAGGGTCTCGTTTATGCTGATACTGACGTTGGTGTAACTCTGATCCCATTGGAGCTGTAGTCTGTGGAGTCTGCATAACCCTCTCCTGAATTTTGTGCAATGGTTATAAAATATTGAGTCCTGGGAAGCAGAGGAGGAGAAATGGGCCAAGCATTTCTTTTGTCTCAATGGAGTAGGAGGCTGCAGGGCTTCCCTGTTGCATCATCTTTGCCTTGTTTTTAGTCCAGTGTGGAATAGGAGCTTCACGGGTTCCCCACCAACTTGTCTTTCACTTCAGCATTTGTTAGTGGTAACACCATATTGACAGTCTGCCCCTGTCTTTTATTAATTTATTTATTTTTCATTGATTGATTGATTAATTTGTTAATTTCTTCTCTGCATTATAGCGTTGCTCATCTCCCTGGTTTCCTTCTTCTGTCTGGGTTCAGGTAGTTATCAAGTTAAGAACTGTTCATTATGGATTTTTTTTTTTGTGTGGCAGACAAAAAAAATTACTTTGAACTTTAAAAAGAGATTTAACCTTCCCCCTAAAACAGCTCTTCGATGCTTAATGTCTGTTGCTGATTTTTTCCTAGTTTTTTCTGTGTTTAGATAGCAGACGTGTCTGTCGCAGGACCTGAGACTGTGGGGTTTTTTGTATGGATTTTGGAATTGCTTTCTTTTGGAGTATTTCTTAAAATGGAACAACTTTTCCATGGAATGGTCCAGTAGCATTTATTCAGAATATCACAGATTTGGACATATTTAGCTTCAGTTAGCCCAATAAATCCACTCAGCCTGTAAACTGGGGTGATACAGTACAGAGATATAGGAAAAACAAAATATGACGAGCTGGTAAGTCAAATTTCCTGCTGAAGGCACGTATCTGTCCTCAGTGAGTATTACTTGCTTAAACAAGTTTGAAATTATAAGACTGAAGTGTTCATCACTTGGCAAAAATAATAAATACATATATATATAAAATGGGAGAGCACCGAGGGGGAAGTGCGTGCTGGTGCTTGTTTAACGAGGGTGGCTTGGCCAGCCTTATTCAGATATTCCCAAGCATTCCCTCTTAACAGAGTGTGAAAAATGTACTTTTCAGCTGCTAGCCACAGAACTGGCAACCAGAGGCCAAGATTAGAGTAGGGCAGGGCCTCAGCTGCTGCTCACAGTTTTTGCAAGCAGGAGTACCTTGTCACTGAAAGAATTGTGCATGATGGGTCTTGTCCTGGGTCTGTTTGTAAAAAAACTGAGCAGTATTAGTCATGTGAGATGACTAGAATGTAGGATGAAATAATTTGTAATTCATAAAAGTCGTAGGAATTTAATATTTAATGCCGGCCGAGCCAGAATTGTGCTGTTTCTTGGGAGTGCAGCCTGTTTAGAGTTGATGTGCAGAAAAAGGTTTCTTTCTTGCCCAAGTAAACTTCCAGTTCAGTGCTGTTTACAACTGAAAAGATCTTGCTATAGCTGCTCAGTCTCCAGAATGGGGGGTCCCAGGAAAATGACAGAGCTTCTTAAATCTTCTCAGCACATCTTGCAGTTGCTCTACAGTTTGGCATCCCCAAGGAGCATGGCATGCTGTGCCATCCAGCGTGGAATCCCAGGAAATCTTGACCAGCTTTGTGTGAGGAGAGGAAAAACTTGAGTGAAATCTCTCTGCTGTCATATTAAAGATGGAGACTGGTTTTGTCCCATACCTCGTCAAACTGGTAATGCCAGATTCTTGCTCTTTAATTAAGTACAAGTGTATTCTCCTTTTGCCATAGTGGGTATGGGTGTGGGTAGGTTTCTTCACTGACAAGAACTCCAAAAATGGAGATGCCTAAAGCTACACCTAAGAAGTTGTGCTGCTGCTTTACTGTATTAGTTCCTAATCAAAATAGACTAGGCTGGGGGTGCAGGACTGTGGTAACTCAGATTGTGAAACCCTTAGAATTCACTGATTCAGAGGGTCACTGAGAGACGGTTGTTTTTCTAACACCCCCCAGGTATTGTTGGCTTACTCTGTGTTAAATTAAGGTGTTATTCTGGAATATTGGCAGTTGGAGTGATACAGTATTGGAGAGGATTACTTTGTTATCAACCATTCTCAACAGTTACTGCACAAAGTAGCCGTACACATCCCAAGTTGAAAAGCCTGTTTTTCAATGATGACTAAAGTTTTCCTGATGCATATTTTAGCTGATCTTGGACGTTTTTCCAAGGGAAACAAGCTCGGTATGGTTCTGAATACTTTTGTGCCTTATCTGCCCTTTCAGGGGGCGTATTCCTGTACATTGAGGAGCAGCTAAGGTGGAGCTCTTTGCATAGCCACACCACAATGAAGTGATTGGAAGAAGGTTTTCTGCTACCATTGCATATGAATAGATGCCAAGTTTCATGCAAGTCTGAAGGCTGCTTCTGCATTTCCTGTGCTTGCTGCTAGGCAGTTGTCACCTTCCAGCTCTTGTAATGCTTCAGCTTTTGGACTTCCTTAGTCAGAAGATCCACGGTGTTGCCTGAATAGAGGCAACATTTCATAAGTGTTTTTACAACGGCAAGTGAAGAAAATAACTTAAAACTGGTATTTCAAGTTAGTGCTCAGGATGCTCACTTCTTGTTAATCCTCTGTGCATTCTGCTAAGTTGCAGGGTTTGCCCCCTCAGTTGAATATTTGGAGAAAGCCCTGGGGGGAAAACCAGGTACGTTGGTAGAGTTTTTCACTGGTTGATTTGATACACATCTGTAGCTTTAAAAGGGGTTTAAAAGGCTGGGATCAAAACGGGTTGTGTCTGCTCTGGCTTAACCGATCACCCTGTGTGATCTATCCTACTAAGCTATGTTAATTTGTTAAGGCTCGTGAAAAGATTAACAAACTATCTGGAGAAATCAGGGATTCTCAACGTTTTCGTGATCCCCAGGCCGGTTCCTCTACAGAAAACGCAGAGCAAACTGCAGGTTGTAGTGGAAGTGACTGGATGAGGTTTTCTGACTTGTTTGAACAACCTCATGTTCTCTTTCCTTAGTTTCCCAGACTACAAAGCAGTTGCAGGATGCAGCTGTGGCTTGGTTTTGCCTCGCAGCACATTAGCTGCAAGCAGGCTTGTAGGGACCGTGTGTGACTTGTGTTCCCCGTGGTGGATGCGTGGATGGAGGTCTGGGTATAACGGAGGAGCCTGGAAGGTTGCCCTGTGTCCCTTGCAGTCCAAAGCACGGTGTGTGATCAGGGAATGTTGGCTCTCCAGCGATGCACAAAGATCTGGTTTTGCACGAGGCTTTGCCCTTGTCCTTGTGTATATAACAGCACTGTTCTGCTGGGTTTAAGGAAAACGAAATGCAGGAGGACAGGCAGCAAGGCTTCTGCTGGTCCAGGTTTGGACAGGCTGTCGTTAATGATTCCAGCGTGTCTTCGACCTGTGCTCTGCTCTGTGCACGAGGGTTTGCAGGCTCCCTCTCCAGACTTTGCTGCTGTGTGTGTGAGGCCTGAGCAGGGATCCATGTGGTGAAGAAAGGAAAACCTCTCATCCTCTGAGGAGCAAGAGGCTGGATCCGGGTTTGGGTTCCAGTACTTTATGCCCTGCACCCCAAACAGGGACATGTCTGTCAGAAATGTGTTGGTTAGATCGGGAAAGGGGAGCTGCAGAGGGGAGAACATGGAGCTGGTGTGTTTCTTCCCTTTTCCTGCTGCTCCTGCATTCCTTTTGCCAAGCTGCCAAATCCCACCTTTCTCCATTGATGTTTCCTTGCACTTCCGGAAGCTCCCAGCGCTGAAGTCTGGATTTTGTGCTCTGTAGTTCAGGCTCAGGGAACGCTGTGCATAAATTTAGGCCACTCACTCAGGATGGTAACTGGAAACCTACTTATTGCCATGGAGACTTGGGCTTGCCATAAGCTTTTCCATTTTGCTCTTGGGCATATGTTTGGTACCTGCTGGCTGTGAGCGAGGAGTCCTTTGGCTCTTGGCTTGTCAAATGCCAGGCAGTTGATTCCACTTCCAGCTCCAAAGGGGACTGGGAACAGCGAGAATTTCATTCCAGAGCAATAACATTATGCAACTGTAAACACGTTAAAACTTAATTGCCCGTTTAGGATTGAGCAGCGTTAATGACAAGGCCTAGATAGGTCAATCCAAGAGGGGCATTTGCTAAAACAAAGGGCTGGAATGATTAGAAGTGACTCAGGTTTAGTATTGATCATTGACTGGCAGCTGGCAGCCATATTCACTGGAGTGTTTTCATGCAGTCTTGCAGTTTTTGATAAAAGAAAGGAGGAAAAAAAGGTTTTTTTTTCAAAGAAAATACAGATTTTTGGGAGTTAACCAAAGGTGGTATTAAACCTTTTCTATATCTCAGTGCCACTAGTTGGAAGGGGAGAATTTTTTTTGACAGTGAAGAAATCTGCACCTCTGTTTTGGTGGTTTTCTTTTGAGTTATAAAACGTGCATACACAGAAATAGGAAAGGAGGTCAATACACTAATTATGTAATGAGCTCCAGTGTGTTCTCACTCTGGTAGTTAGCTCCACTTGGAAAAACAGCTACTTTGAGCATGAAAAGCCTTTCAATGTTCCAAAACAAGAATTTGACATACCCATATTTTAATATTACTTAAGTATTCTCTTACACTCCCTTTTAAGTTGTTGGGGGTTTTGAGAACAAAAGATAAACTTGTTTCACAGGATTGATTCTATTAATGCTTGAAATAAGTTTTATGTTTCTAGTTTAGTCAATTCAGGCTGCTTGATGCTTACTGGAAATTAATTTCATGAGGTGAAAAGGAAAATATTTTTATTTGCCCACTCTAGGCTGATTTTTCTCTTTCCCATTAGCACATGCCAGAGATATGGAAAGGTTGGAAGCAATGTGTTTTATTACATGGAACAGGCAAAGCATAATCTGTGTTGGTGGTTGTTTTTTTCTGGATTTGCTGTTAAATTGTGTGTTACTATGTTTTTTTCCAAGGCTGGATTTAATGGTGAAAACAAGTCAGTTTTCTTTAGTTTTAACTCTCGATACCCTTGAACTGTTTCATAATTTCATAGTTCTGATTCTTAGCCTAAAAAAGCCCCAAACAAAGCTGTGATTTAATAGGTATGAAAATTTGCTTGCTAGGAACTTTCAGATATATTGGGGGTCTTGATCACTGTGTGCTACCTAAACCGCTTAGGTTTCAAGAGAGGTGACTGTGAAATACCCTAGAAATAAGCCTAAATATTTAAATTTTCTTTTCTTGTTTTGTTTAAGACTGTATATTTGTCATTTCCATGCCTGCATCATTTGTTGGAATTGTGGAGTACAAACATCATGATGGAAACTTATCTCAGATCCCATTGGTTTTCACCCCTGATGTCCTGCACTTCTCCCAGTTGTTCTTTTCCTGCTCTCTTCAGCTGCTCAGATTTGTGAGTGGGTTGCTTGACATTCAGTCTACAGACCAGAATGACAACAGTAAACCAAAATATCACTTGGAGATTAAGCAGATAAATTCCAATCATATATTTTGGTCAGAGATGTTCCTAAAGATGCAACAGTCACAACTTCATCTTTCTATTGCCTGAAGTTACTACTTTAACAGTATTCAATAATATTTGATGAATTAAAAATGTTTCTCTATTTTTATTACATATATTTTCCTCATTTATATAAATTTTCTGGCCACGTGGTTGCTCATAATCCACGATTCCTTGTGCACTTGAGTGGCGTTGCATTTTCTTGTGGAGTAAGGTTTGTTTTTTTTTTTTTTGCTTGACCAAATTCCAACCAAATTTAGTCATTTGTGGAGCATCCCTAATACCCAATTTATATTAACAGACTTTCAGGAGTTACTTCTGTTTCTTTCAAGTGTTTCCCTAGGTTAAATACTATCTTCCTGTCATGTAGCATTTATTGGTCTGTGATGTGCTGTCTGTGAGACCTGTGAATTATGTTTGTAATAAACATGAAGGGAACCTGTTCCCTGAAAGCCGTAATGTTCCTGGATTGGGATCTTGGAAGTTCCCAAGTGTGTCAGCTCAGCCAGGCTTGACAGCTCAGCACTAATGGATCCAGCTTTTGGAAGGATGTTTATATTGTGGCATCTAAAATACTGAAGGTTGAAGGTCAGCTCTGAAGGTTGAGGTAGAAGAAATGCTATTGTTTTAAAAAACCGTGGAGCTTGAGAACAAAAAAAACCCCCAGAAAATGTATTACTGAACAAGAACCAACTGACTTGCTCAGTGTGGCTTTTTGTTGAGAGTATTTATTTCTGGCAGCGAGAGTGACGTGTTTGGAATGATTCAGTTGGGTCAGAGAGTTACTTTCTTCAGCAAACATTTCAGTTTAGTGTAGAGTATGGGTGTTTGCCAGAAAGTTCTGATCAGCAGGGAATATTTCCCTGGTAAATTCAGCACTCTCCCACTGATTCGTGTGAGTGCTCTGAAGTGCTTGTTGTGAGTTCCATTCTTGTCAATCCCCAGCACTGTGTATTTATTATTTTGATGGCAGCCAGAAACAGAGCAGAACTTCATTCTGTTGTTCTCAGTCTTCTTAGCTACAGAAAAGTAACACAGCTTTGTGGACAAGTAGGAAAGTTTCTCAGGATTCTTTCATTTTTCTTTTAATTCTTTCTGTACATTCATCTAATGCCAAGGAAGAAATTATGAGATAACTAGAAAGTTTTTGAGATTGTAAAGCTGCCAATAGTTTCTCTGCTTTTGAACTGCTGAAGGAAATCACAAATTGTCTGCCATTGAAGGTAAGTATTAAAACTAGAAAGGACATGTCGTTTGGCAGTGTCAACTGAAACTAAGGACGTTCAAATGTTCTTTCTTGGGCAGCTCACGAGACTTGAAGCAACTCTATTTTGTCAAAACAAACAGCACTGGAGGTGTTATGCAATGCCAGAAATCCCTGTCAGTGTGTTTATGCAGCAGCAGTATAAATTCCTGTGTGCACTCTTGCTTTGGGTCATCTGACAGGGAGATGGTTCGTGTCACCATTGGGATCTAGTTGTGCTACAATTTATATTTGCACAGGAGTATGCAGTGGAATAGAACTCCCTGTCCTGTAACCATCTGAAGAGTGAAGATTTCCTTTCAAATACACAGCTGGTTTTCATGTGGGGCAGCTCATACAGATAAATACATCTATATTGATGCTGTGCAGTAGCATTGCAGTTTTAAGTTGAGAAAGGATGATGAGACAGTGTCTGGTAGCCCTTGCTGTGCTCTTCATCCTGTTCTCAAAACTGGAGATGGAGGCTGGAAAAATATAAAACTTCTCATATCAGTCCAGTGTCATTTGGAGAACTGGAAAACACTGATGTTTCTATTCTAAATGTTAATGTTGGCATTTTTAAGGTTTTTAAAATGACTCTTCTTATATTACTATTAATTTGAAAGGGGAAACACACCAAGAAAGTAAGTTCATACCAAACTCTTCTCAGTAGTCCATAATTATCTAATCTGTAATGGTAAGTGGAGACTGCCAGTGAAAAATGAACATTTTGGGTTCTGGTTTACCTGAGCTTGTGCGAGAGCAAAAGGGGAGTGTGCTGCCAATTCCGTGGCAGTCTTGGAAGCTCCACAGGTGGGATGTTGAAGGTACAGGAAAAGCTTGGATGTGAAGGAGCATTCTGAAGGGAAAGCTCGTTCAATTTTTCTGTCAGCTCCAGTGAAACTTGAAGTAGGTTTTTCCTCTCTTGGCTTACCTTGCACTCAGGACCCTTTTGTAATTTGTTTTGTGTGTGTAAAAGTTCTGGTAGCTGTATTTATAGACCAGGTTGTTTTGGAATTATTTCCAGGCCATGTTGAAAATAATAGGCCATTTTTTTTAAAGAACACAAATGAAATACTGCAGTGAAATATTTATGTGAATGTAATTATTAAGAGTGTTAGAGAAATCAAATAATTTAGCAGTTGAGAAAGGAAAATAAATTAAGACTTTGCAGTTTTTTGCTGATTGAGCAGGGGGACTGAAACTTTTTTCCAATGAGCAGGTTTTTATTTAGGAAGAGGGATTATAGGGATGGATTCTGCATCTGTGGTGGTGGCATTGCAGTCTTATTCACAGCAACTTTTAAAAGCCTGGTATGTTAGTAATTCCAGAGGAGTTCACTCTAGGTGTATATTATGCAACATATTTTTTGTCTTTTCAGTCATGTGTATATTTTAGAATGAAGTTTACCAAATGAATATTGGAAATTGCTGTGTCTTTTGGCTGTGTCTGCTTATTTCAGCTGCATGTTAGAATTTGCAGATGTGCTGAGTATAATTAATTGGTTGATGTGGCCTTTTGTTTTTAAGCATGTGCTTTCTGTCACTTTGACTTTTGCTGCAAAACAGCTCCATCTCAAGCTTTCACTCAATATGCAGCTCCTGTCTGATAAGCAGTGCATCTGCAGGGTTTGGAAAATGCAGAGAAGCAGCAATTGTGTCTCCAGTTAGCCGGCTATTTGTGTTCACCTTGTCCTGCTAATCACCAGTTCAGCTGTACAAATCTATTGTTTATTAGGCAAGTCTCTTGTTTATGAGTATTTTCCTTATTTTAGACAACAGAAAGGAGTATTATTTACTAGCATTTCACTGTGTTCTTGTCCAAGTGCTCCTGACATGTTCACCAGCCACTGGAGTGACTGAGGCATCTTCATTTTCCCATTTTAAGTTGCATTGACAACACGAGGGTTGCTTTTTTGCAAGACTCTTTTCTAAAGGATGGACTTGTTCACATTCACACTGTCAATTCTCATTTCCAGTGTGGCTCAGATTAGAACTTAAATTTTGCCAGGGTAGATAAAGTTATGCTTTGTGTTTGCTTCTAAATGTGGTGTATAGTTGTACCTTTTGTTCTATTCAGAGTATGCTCCCCGAGTTGATAGAACATTTAAATGTCTTTTATGCTAAGTATTTTTAGTGAGGCTGTTGACAGAGAGGGGAAATGGTCTAGGATGCAGTGGCTCTTGCAGATATTAGTACAATCATTTCCTGACAGAAACCCAAAACTGTGGGAAGGTATTCTTTCATATTGACTGTGTAGTGATAAGCATGCAGTAAGTGATGTGAGTTAGCTCCATTCCTGTTCCCTGATGGCACTTCACTCTGTGCTACTTCACTTTGCCTGGGTTTTGTTTGCTGAAATCTTTATTGAATTTGAAGGGCGAGCCCTGTGAGGGCTTTGAGCCCCCGGGCTCAGCTTTCAGAAAATTCTGATTTCTAGAGAATTCTGAGATTTCTAGCAGGACTGTAGGGAAAGGGCTGCTTCATTCCCTTTTGAGAGATTTGAAGGAAGGCATGAACGAAATTCCTGTATTTAGCTGTATTCTGGTACATGCCAGGATTGTGTTGTCGCTCACAATTAAATACTGACTTGAAATTTGTCATGTTTTTTGGTTTCTTTATTTTGCTCTGCTTAGTGCTCTGTTTTTTCGTGTCTCCCTCAGCAGTGGTTTAAAAAAAACAACACACACAAAACCAACAACTCTTTGAAACCATAACAAAGTGTGTTACAAATACGTTTTTCCCTTTGCTTACGGGGAAACCCCAACTCATATAATTGCTTTGAGACACAAACAAGTTTTCAAAAGCCCTGGTCAAACTTCTTTTGTCTTTACAGTTGGCAGCATAAAGGTTTTAAGTGTTTGAAGTGAAGCTGGCTGAGCGTGGCTATACAGTTGTATTGGCTTTACACATCTGAAATGAATGCTTCAAGGAACTGTCAAGTGTTCATATGCATCCACTCTCACTGTGTCCTGATATTTGATGGGCTTGTATTTCTGTCTGGTTTGTTCCAGGAATTTGCAGCGCTTACAAAAGAGCTGAATGTATGCAGGGAGCAGCTGCTTGAAAGGGAAGAAGAAATTGCTGAACTGAAAGCAGAAAGAAATAATACGAGGGTCAGTTCCTTGTCTTCTCCAAGCTCACCATTCTTAAAGCACCCAGCTACAGGGAGGAAAACACTGGAATGTTCAATTTGAAAAGCTAAAAGTATTTTTTCCCTGATATTTGTACACAAATCCCCATGGAAGTGCAAATGTGTGTGTGTTGATCGAGAAGGTTTGGCAGCTTGTGCATAGCTCCAAATGCTGCTTTGCAGAATCAGGAAAAGCTTGTAAGACTGCACCACTCTCTGCCATCCAGATTTCTTGTTAAAGTTTTGTAATCCTGCAGCTCTGGGATCAGAGCAGCAGAGTGGGCAGGTTGTGGTGATCATTTTGAGCAGCTTACACTGCTAATAAAGCTCAAATGTTAAAAACGAGTCCTTAACGCTCGATACAATATCCTTTGTCCCTGAAATTTGAAGTTTAGAACTCTAAACTTGATGTTTTAGGTGGCAAAGTTTTCCGCAGCTGTACAGAACAGGAATAAACATTGTTCCTTTCTTTTTTTTGCTTTTGCTTTAGCTATTGCTGGAACATTTGGAGTGTCTAGTCTCCAGGCACGAGCGATCCCTCAGGATGACTGTTGTGAAGAGGCAGGCTCAGTCTCCAGCAGGAGTTTCTAGTGAAGTAGAAGTTCTCAAAGCACTAAAATCTTTATTTGAGCACCATAAAGCCCTTGATGAGAAGGTAATGAAATGTCGTACCTAGAATCTTTTCATCCTGTTTCCTTTGTGTGGGCCAGGCAGTTTTTGTACTGAAATTGTAGAAATCTCTGAAGTGTAGCTACATCAGTAACTGCTCTCCTAAATTAAGATGCTGCACTTAACTAAAGCAAGGTGCTGTGGTTTATTCAAGTGCTTCATTAGCTGTGTTAATGGAAACTCAGCATGGCTCAGGAGCAATATATTTGCTGTAGGAATGCACACAGCTGCTTACCTGTGCAACATCAGGATTTATCCTTTTGATTATCTAATAAAGAAATGGACTGGAGAGAAGAGGAGGAGGGGAATCTGCTTACACTGGGACAGAAAGCTGAATTAAAGGAACTCCTCCCTTCAATTGTGCCTGATATTAGCAGCAGGATATGCAACTGCTAAAGTTCACTGTGAATTTTGTTGCCAACTTCCAGTTTACCTAACTTTGTGACCCTTGTATATAAAATCTGGCAAATGATTTAAAGTGGAATTTTGCCTGTTCTTCCGTGTTGTAAATGAGGAAAAGCAAACACAGTCTGTGCCTTGCGAAAGGACAAGCAAATTCTGGGTATGTTTAATTCTTTAATGCTTAAATATACAGGTCATGTTGCTTATGACAAAAAAGGAAAAGCTAGATGATAAGATACACATTATTTGGCTATTTTTTTTTTTTGGTAGCATGTGTTGTAATTAGTACTGACTCCAGATGAAGAAGGTTTCTAAGTGTAATGGAAATAGTGTTTTTATCTGTAAAGGCATGGCAGCAAGTGAAATTGATTTCGTTTTGATTTGAATGTTTTCAAATAATTTGAAATTCCCCTTTCAGGTAAGGGAGAGGTTACGAGTAGCACTTGAAAGATGTAGCTTATTGGAAGAAGAACTAGGTACTACACATAAAGAGGTAGGTTTCTGTCTTAAAAGAAGTCTTCATGTGTCCATTGTGGGTGTTTCGGTCAATATTTGTACAGAGTAATTTATTAAGTTTCACTTTCACTTCTCACTTTTGATTTCTTGCCAAATGGAATAATTGTTAATTTTTAATTTAGCTGCTTTGAAAGAGCAGGAGAGGGGAAAAAACCAAACCTCCACCTCCTGACACCCTCTCTGCCCCCAGAAAAACCCAACCAAACCAACAAAAAGAGTTCCTGTGCCTTTAAAATAAGGGCTTGCAGTGGCATAAGGTATTTGAGTGCCTGTGCCAGATTTTATTAATACATACCTGGCAGTAGAATCAGTAATTGTTGTTTTGCTCCTTTGCTTTTGCAGCTGTTCCTTATATTATTAATGAGAAAGGAATTGACTTGAAACATGTGTCTGTAAACTTTTCTTTTAGTTAATGATTCTGAAAGAGCAAAATAATCAGAAGAAAACACTTCCAGATGGGATGCTGGATATAAATCATGAGCAAGAAAATACACCGACCACAAATGGGAAGGTACAGCTATTTACTTTGCTTAGCTGACATCTGATTTTTAATCATTAACTATAACATTTTAATTTTAAACCATAATACAATATTTTTGAGTGATCGGCTAATTAAAAAGTCTTAGTTGTCAAAATTCCAGTTTTTGCAGTCTATCCAATAATAAAATTATCTTTGGGGAGGGATGTTCACAGGTGAGTAACAATTTGTTTTTCAATCTTATTTGTTTCATGCTAATACACGTTTTTTTTTCCCTGTTTAATAGAGATCCTCTGATGGTTCATTATGCCATGATGAGAACCTTGCTAAAGTGATTGAACTCCAAGACATCATAGATAAGCAAAACAAAGAGCAGACACAAATGAAAGAACGCCTCACTGCTTTGTCCAGCAGAGTAACAGAGCTGGAAGAAGATCTTGACACAGCAAGGAAAGACTTAATAAAATCTGAAGAAATGAACACAAAGTTACAGAGGGACGTACGAGAGGTGAGGAAGGAACCGTCAGAATCTGGGTAGTCACAAATGCCATTGCTTTATAAAATTTTAATCTCTGTCGTGCTCTGGATGAGCCTTTATGCTGTTTGAACATCTTTGGTTTGATAGATGAGAAGAAAATGGTTTTTTAGGACATGATGGTTGTCTGGTTTTTGTTTAAAAGACCGTTCACTTAAAAAATTTGTCTTCAGGATAACTCTATGACTAACTAGATATTTCATTAATGCCTTAGAGATTTAGCATTGCCAGCTTCAGCATGTTCTGGAAGAGATGCTTGATCTTGTCATAGATGCTCAGCTTACTCCTGATGCTTCCATTTTTAAAAGATGCACTTGGTTGAGGAGCCCCTTGAATTTCAGTGGTGTGGTTGGCAGTTCCTGTCACTGCTGAATCCCTAATCTCCAAGGTCCCACATATCCTTATTAGATAGAAAGGGAGCTTAGTTAAATCCAAGAACCCTCTCTGACCATCCTCAGAAAGTCAGGATTTGCTCTGTGTGTACCACTGGAAAGGTAAGTAGCAGATCTGTGGTGTAAGATAATAAAGACCAGCGTTTTTTAGTCATTCACTGTTTTTAAAAAGCCATTTCTTTCTATTTCATTTTCTTCTGAGAAAAATAACAGAAAATACCTGATTTTTTTTTTTATTATTATTATTTTTATTTGATCACTAAATAATTACTTCTCAAATTCTCACTTCTGTCCTGTGTCTTGCCCAGACTCTGGCCCAGAAGGAGGACATGGAGGAGAGAATCACCACTCTGGAGAAACGCTACCTCGCTGCACAACGTGAAGCTACATCCGTGCATGACCTCAATGATAAACTTGAAAATGAAATTGCCACTAAAGACTCCATGCACCGACAGGTTGTGGTTTCAAACGAGATGAAGTACATTTTGCTCAGCAGAAAGCTAATGGAGATAATTAATGTTCATGCTGTGCTGAAGCACTTTGCTTTTAGGAAGATAAATATCAGCTGTAATGTGCTGTTATTAGTGATTGTTTTTCAGGAGCTGGAGTTGTACATTGTAGAGAGTTCTACCCTGGGAATAAAGATGAGAGACAGTTTTACTGGGAAGGGGAAATGGTTTTGAGAAATTTAGTGCACTTCATCTTGGGCCAGCAGGGCTCTTGTCCCTGTTAATTGTGGATTTTTAAGTTGCTGTATGTGTATCCAAGCATCTTAAGTTTTGTGGGTGAGAGTTACTCATTCTGAGCTAAACTTTTAAGATCTGCATAGTGTGTAGTGATTTTTAGAGGCCTTAGTGAGGGAGGAAGTTTGACAAGTGCTTGACATGAAATAGTCCGACTTTATAAACCAGAAATGGTTGTTTAGCCAATCAGTTTCTAACTAATCACTTCTTTAACCCTCAACACTTGCTGCCATAACCCTGTGCAGAGTGAAGATAAGAACAGGCAGCTGCAAGAACGACTGGAACTGGCTGAGCAGAAGCTGCAGCAGACCCTGAGAAAAGCTGAGACTTTGCCAGAGGTGGAGGCTGAGCTGGCACAGAGAGTGGCAGCACTTACAAAGGTGAGGTGGTGGCACAGTGTCCTCCAGGCTCCCTTCTCCATTGGTGTACCACTGCAGGAAATCTGTTCCTAGTGTTGCTTTGGTTACATTTGGGTTCCAGTTTTCCCACAAATAATTCAGAAAATGTTTGTTTATTTCCTGCTTTTTTTCATTGATCTCTCTGATGACTCTCTGATTTACTTTTTAAATTTTTAATCTCTTTTGTTTTAGTTTCTGCTCTTTGGAACTCGAGTGGGTTTTCTGTTAACTCTTTTACATCATAAAAATAGCTCTCTGAATTTTTTTTTGGTGCTTTTTATTAAAATTATTCAATAATAGGCATAAAGTCTTTGAAACATGAACTGTTTCTGAAAGGGAAACCTAAATTTCTTCCACTGCTAGCGAAGTGAAGCAAGTGGGGAGCGAGAGAAGTTGTGGTACTACCAAATATCAAGATTTTTAGAGGGCTGCAAATGGAGTGATGAAGTCTGAAGAACTATATTTAGTTAACTACAAATGAGCCTTTTCAAGTGTGTGCGTGCATGTTTTCTTTCAAAGCCTTAGTTTCATTTCTTTCCCTGTTATCTTTCCTGTCCCTAACTGGCTCTGTAGTCTGACCTTTTGTCTCCTGGGAGCTCTGCTGCTAAAGATGCTAAAGTTTTGGAACTTGCCACCAAGCTTAGGAAGGTAGAATTTGTATATTAGTCCTTGTCTCTGCTTGCTGCTTTCTGCTTTGCCATGATTACTAACAAAGGGTCCCATCATCTAGGCTAGTGAGGAGAAGCTTAAAATGCACTTAGTCTTTACTTTTATTTATTGTTTGGTTTTATTTCTTGGGGGTATGAATGAACTTTGCTGTTGCAAGCTCGTTTGCAAGTATTAGTTGATTCATGGTACTTAGAGGTGAGAGGTGTCATCATTTTGCTACTTCCCATCTGAACTCTTGCAAGGTCCTTTTGGTGACAGAAAAGCATCTGTTCTGCATTGTCCTTTACCATAAATGGCAGTTGTGCAAAAGCATGTTAGAAATATTCCTGTGCCTCAGTGTTTCTGTGCTTTTGAAGCCTAGAAAAACCCACCCAAATTCTAATTTTGCTCTCAACTTGACAGGCTGAGGAGAGACACGGCAATATCGAGGAGCGGCTGAGACAGATGGAGGCACAGCTTGAAGAGAAGAATCAAGAACTGCAAAGGGTACTGCACATAATTTTGACAAAGATAAAAAGCTGAAAGAACCTAATCCTCTTCAGCAAAGCTGGTTTTATTTCTCAGCTTTAAAATAAAGCCAGAGTTTAGGCTGGCTGATAGCTGTGAGATTTGAGTCACTGTACTGTGGCTAACCTTAAACCTCAAGGAAAATGTGCTGAAAGTCTCCAATGAAAGTTTGAAAAAACTTGCTGAATTCAATGACTATGGAAAAATTGGTTCCTGGGTTAGAGATAATGGAATCCATTGTGAATTGTGCCTCTTTAAAAATTTTTTAGTGTAGGCTTAGATTTTAAATCTTGTCATCTTGGATCACTTATTAAAGACTGAAGTGCCCCTTAGACTACCTTTACAGAGCCCTGAAGGCACATGCAGTGTTCCTCTTTGGAAAAATATTGCTGTTAAAGAAAATGCATTTGGATTAAAGAGAGCTTGCTGCCTTCATAACCCGGAAGTTGTTAGAGATATTGCAAATTTGAAGTTTTTTCAGTAGATTTTTTGTATCTCAGGCTAGACAGAGAGAGAAGATGAATGAAGAGCATAACAAACGTTTGTCAGAAACTGTTGATAAGCTCCTGTCTGAATCCAATGAAAGGCTCCAGCTTCATCTCAAGGAGAGGATGGCTGCCCTGGAAGATAAGGTAACAAGTCACATTCCAGTAATGAATGTGTAATTCTGTAGTGATTTGTGCATTTTGCAATGTGTCTGTAACTTCAGCAAATAAACACAAACCCCTGATTAATAAGTAGTTTCTGTTAAGGCTCTTTTTTAGTGTGGATTTGGAAAATAAGCTCTTAAAAGTCATTTTTTGAGGTTGTCCCTGGGCACTGCACTGCGGTGTTGAGAAGGCAGCTTTTAAGAAGCTTTATCCTTTCTTGGGTAAAAATTTGCACTTGACTGGTGCAGACTGCATAAATAGGCTCATCCAGTGTGATACAGGAAGCCTAAAGCATTGGAACTTTGACCTCTCCGGTTCAGTTTCCTTTGTTTCCCACTGCTTTTGGCTGTACCAGTTCCCCTGAGTCATTGTGGGATTCCTGCAATTTGCTTTTCTTCTCAGGTCGATCGTTTTGAGACTCGTTATATGAGTGTTAATGGGCTGTTCCTGCATCGTCAGTGCACATCTTGGAGCTTTTCCCTGCACTCAGCTCATCTCTTTTAACACACTTTTTACTCCTTTTCTTGCCTTCTGCTTTTAGATCTAGGTCCTTATGGATTTTTCTTCCATGCACACCTTGAAGTTAGATCCCTCATTCTCCATCCAGCAAAGCAGTGTCTTCTAAAGTGGCACTTTGCTTGATGCTGACTTTGAATTGCTTAGTCTTGAATTAAAAAAATACTTGTTCTTTGTTACTAGAGGGTGAAATGACCATCTGGGGAAATGTTTTTAGGAAAAGCTGAGTGTCTTTGATTTTAAAGTCATGGCAATAAAATGCTTTGGAACATAAATGATGTTCCCAGACTCTTGCTGAATGTTTGCTTCCTCTTGCATTCATGCCTAATGCTTGAATAATTGGTGATGTTTCCCTCTTATCTTCCAAACCATAACTACATTTGTGAATAATGAGGAAAATCTACTTGTCCTTTGCTGTAGTTAACAGCTTCTAGAAAAGTGTTCTTGTTGAGGCTTCCAGCTCATTCTTTAATGCTGGGAAGAAACATGCAGGTAAAATTTTAAGACTTTGTTCTGGTCATGTGGTCTTTTTTGAATTATTCCATAATTATTCCCTTTTTTTTTTACTAGTTAGACTGTGAAATGGAGCTTTGAAATGCTGCTATTGCTATTAAAGATTTATGGAACCAGTACTATTACTAAATCCATTATTTTAGAGGGCTGTACACCTGGAAGGATAAGCCTTCAACTATAATCAAAGTGAAATGATGGAAGCAATCAAGGATCTGTAATTTAAGATGCATTTGTGTAGTGTTGACTGTATTTTTTTTTTTGTTACTCATCATGGTTATGGTTTAAAAGTGTAAAGCTTCTTATGAGTGACTTAATTTGTGATGCCTTTTATTTCAGAATTCCCTTCTTCGAGAGATTGAAAATGCAAAAAAACAAATAGAGGAACTTCAGCATGAAAAGGTACACTCTGCATTTCTGAAATATTATCTTGGAACTTAATTGCTGCCTTGCTACAAAGCAGGATCAGATTTTAATTCCCCATAAAACTTAACATTTCCTGCTCTGTTTAAGAGAAAGGAGCTGTTATTGCTTATTTTATGGTATTGGGTGCCACAGTTTTAGGAGGATTTTATAGCTAATACATAACCTTTTAGTCCAAGGCTTAACACACTTTTGAATATGTGAAGTGCCTGGATATGTTGGCAGCTGGCCAAAGTTTGGAGATTGTGTAGAATTTTTATGTGCTGTTTTTGCTGTTTGAACAGCAAAACCAAATGAGAAATACTTTTAATGTTGGGCATTTTTCCATGAGATTTTCTCAAAGCACTGAATATCTTGAAATGCTTGTGCAACTGCTAACATTTTTTTTTTTTTTTTAAGTTTTAAAAACTGGGGAGCAGAAGGAGAAATATTTATTAGACTTGGCTGCTCCTCAGCAATAGCAGCTGCCTGGTTTTCTGCTTGTCCTGGAAATGACAAGGTCCCTCCTTACAGATGTTCATCATCAGCCACTTTTTATTTTATTTAGACTTTCATTGTTTTCTCATTCATTGGATTTCTCTGCTAAATTCAGAGTTTCTAGAGCCTGTAAAAATGTCCAAGTTAAAAGTAAATGTTATTAGATCCTTTTGTGCAGAGAGCTTGAACAAATCTTCTTGTTTCTTATTATCACCACTTAATTATAATAACCTCAGTAGCATGTGAGCTTTATTTCATAGCTGTTTTTAAAATACATATTGTCGTTACTAGAGTCAGGGTAGAGAGGCAACAGAATTATTCTGGGATGCCCTTTTGTGACAATGCTATATTGTGTGTAGCAAAACCAATGTTTAAATAGTTGAAGGGTACATCTCAAAATCTGTTATTTCCAAGTTTCAGAGAAATGAGATAAAAAACTCTAAAGGTTAGTTTATAAATTTGTATTTGGCACTAATTTTTTTAAAATGCATATTATACATTTTTTCTATTTATTTTTCCAGGATCAACTTGTTTTAAATGTTGATGCATTAAGGGCTGAAAATGACCAAGTGAGACTCAGAGCCACATCACTTCATCATAGGTACCAGCAGTAGTTTGGTTTTTTCCTATTTACAGTCATTATGCTAAAGACAACTTTGTCTATTATAAGTGCAAATATTTTAGTCATAGCCATAAAATTCATTTTTACAGAGCATATAAAGCAATTTTTACACTGCTTAAAAAACATACTTAAAAACAATTGGCAGCGGTGGGACAAGAGGAATCCCTTGGGGGACTTTTTTGGTTTCTTTCTCCCTTTGTAAGGACGGAATGTTTGTTTTGTGTTGCAGCAGACCAGATTTCAGATTCCCTGTGCCATCCCCCTCTGTGGGGGACAGTCACACAGACTCCTACGGCACCTCCTCCGTGCTGAGGCGGCCCCAGAAGGGTCGTCTGGCTGCTCTCAGAGATGAGCCTTCAAAGGTAAGGAAGGAAAATACAAATTACACTGTGACAACAAAACAGATTTGCTCAATGCATGAGGCTAATCAGGCGCAAGGAGGTTGGAGAATTGGGAGTGCCTGGTAATAAACTCCTGGATTTTATAGGTCCTGCGTTACCAACTCACGACCAGCTGCTGGTGTTTTTAATTGTTAGCAAATAGTTGCAAGACTATGGTTCTGAACTCCAACTTTGGGGGTTTTTTTTAAATTTTTGGTTTTGTTTTTTTTAATTTTGATAAGCCTGTAAAATGCAATTTGAGACAGTCTGTCCTAGTTTGGACAAATTTGGAGCATAGAGTAGCGATAGGGGATACACATAAAGTCACCCCAAGACACAGTCCTACTTTTGTGTCTGTACTCTAATCTAACGTGTTCCTGTTCTGCAAGCAATTCCAATTTCCTTTCAGGACACGTAAGTACTCATTACATAAAACTGATTCCATAGTTCCCATGGAACTGATAGCAAAACTCTACTGTAATTAAAAGCACGCATAGCCAAAATATGTGATGTTATAATTGACTCAATGAGCCTGTTTTCGTCTTCCAGTTAAATGAAATTTAAAAGTTTCCTACATTATAGCTTTTTTTTTTTTACATTTCTCTAAACATTGCTGTCTTGATGGATGTATTCAGCATGTAAGTGGACTTGCATAAATTATTTTAAACATCTTGATAAGCAGTAGAGATGTCATGGTTTTCCCATTTGAGCTTGGATTTATATTTTTTTATGGATTCTTGTAGGTTCAGACCCTGAACGAGCAGGACTGGGAGAGGGCCCAGCAAGCCAGCGTGTTGGCAAACGTGGCACAAGCATTTGAGAGCGATGTGGATGTGTCCGATGTGGAGGATGACAGGGAGACCATTTTCAGCTCAGTCGATCTGCTGTCACCAAGTGGTCAGGCTGATGCTCAGACTTTGGCCATAATGCTGCAGGAACAGTTGGATGCAATCAACAAAGAGATCAGGTATGGCCTCTCTGCTGTGGAGCTTTTGATAAAAATGACTCGGAAAACGGTAATTTTTCCATGGTTTTCTGCTGAGTGCTGCTTCTTTCAACGCCCCATTCTGTTCGTATGGCCCTTGTTGGAATGCCAAGTTCCTCTGAGACTCTTTTTTTCCCTCAGACTGATCCAGGAGGAGAAGGAGAACACGGAGCAGCGCGCGGAGGAGATCGAGAGCAGGGTGGGCAGCGGCAGCCTGGACGCGCACGGCCGGTTCCGCTCCATGAGCTCCATCCCTGCCCCGTACGCCGGCGGGGCCCTGGCCGGTTCCTCCCCGCCCGGCAGCGGCCGCTCCACGCCCCGGCGCATCCCGCACAGCCCGGCTCGGGAAGTGGACAGGCTGGGCATCATGACACTGGTGGGTATCCACGGCCTTCAGTTTCCTCGGAAGAGCGCTCCTTTTCTCTAGGAAACGCGTTGGTCGGTTGCCCCTTCCTCTCCTGCTTACTCAGCTGTATTTTTCCTTTCTCTAGGTTTTTCTACTGCTTCCTTTCAACTTCTATAAAAAGTGTAAGATACATAATGATTAGGAAAAACGTTCAGAGCTCAAGTCTATTATTTGGTCAACATCTCGTGCCTAAGTATTTATTCCTTATGTTGTTACAGTCTTCCTTCAGACTCCTCTTCCTAGAAGAAATAATGCTTTCTTTTCAACCACCTTCTTCCTCTGCTTTAAACTTTATTTTTAGCAGTCTACTATTCCACTAAACACTCAGCTAAAAAGTGATTTGCATATTAATCTTGAAGTTTGGGGTGGTATCACTGCTGTTTGAATATTAATGAGTGCTAGTGTCCTGGTTTAAGCTATTAAAGCCTGATTGGTAAAAGAAAGCTCTGTTAGACCTTGTAGGTGATAAAGTAGTTTACTCTTAGGAGTTCAGTGAGTAGAAAAAGATGTTTTCCTTCTTTTGACATTCCTATGACTGCTTAGGAAGGAAGACTAATCCTTCTAGGAGCTGCTTTATGCACGTAAACACATCTGTAAAAATAAGATACAGATTTTCCCCTTTTATTGTTTTTACAGAAATGTTAAATAAAATGAACAGCTAAAACCAAGTATTTCAGCTAAGTAATTTTGCTGGCTTTCTAAAATTAATGTGAACGTATACCAAAAAGTCTGGTTTTTTCATACAAGAGAGTAATTTTGCCTTCTTTGAATTAAAATAAAAATCATTGAACTAGCTCTAGCCATATATCCAGGGTCCAGCAGTCTTCTTCTAAAAAAAAGCTGTCAAAATTCAGAATGTGGAGTGCTTTATCTTCTAACATTTCACAGTAATTAGTTAAGCTAAATACTTCTCATGCAGAAAACTGTATACAAATTTAAGTAGCTCTTTTCCCCAAAACTAGCTCAGGAGAACGTGTCTTGTCTGAAATCCGATGCAACTGAAGAAAAGTGAACTTTAGATCATAATTGTGCATCAAAGTCACTCGATCTGGTGTTGGCAGATTTTGATGGGTTTTGTACCTGGCAACTGACTTGTGAAAGCTTGAAATCAAGAATTACAGAACAAGAGCTTTCTAGAAACTTTTGGAAGAGCTATCATGAATTATTAGACTGAGACCTGCTGTGTCTTCCGATGTTTTAATAGAGAGTTGCATTAGTTTTTGATCATGTAGGCAAATTAGCTTAATGCCAGTGGTTATGCAGCTCAGTCAGCTGAAAGCCCCTCATGATTAAAAGGCATCAACATGATAAATGGTGAAGCCTCTCTTGAGCAGTCCTTGTGGGCAGTTCATTCCACATGGTGCACATTTTCATTTTTGTGCTCATCAGATTTAATGGATGAAAGATCCAATAAGGGTAAAACGAGTCTGCAGTGCTCTGTCAAGACCTTGATGAGGAACTAGATCATCTTTAAAGGTCCCTTCCATCATTGAGTGAACTTATGATTTATTAATGTGGTACTCTACAGTCAGATTGAACAAAGCTTTCCATATTAATGCTGTAAAATTTACATGTATTCTAAATCAAAAACAATTAAAAGTTGTCCTTTGTGGGAGGGAAACAGCATCCCTCCCCCCTGTCCCACTTCAAAGGGGACTGACTTTATTTTTGGTTGCAGCCTTTTTAAATAATGAGAGCTATTAAACAAATGATCTAAATTTAACTCTTGTCAGCACCAGTCTGAATAAGCTGTTTGTGTAACTCAGGGTTGCTGCCTTGCTCTGTGCACTGGCAGAGTTGAGCCCTCCCTGGGGAGTGAGCTACAGTGGGTGGAGGATAAAAGAAAAGCAGTGGTGAATTCCTGCTCAAACATTCCAGCACTTGAAAGCTGTAAAAAGAACAGAATCCTGTTACTGTACAGAAATGAGCTATCGTTGGCACTCTTTCACATTATTACAGCATTGGCTGCTTTTTGTGCAGTGTAGGAAACAGCTGCAGGAATCCCTAGGCTGTGAGGAGGGATGAGTGCAGCTGATTTATTAAGGCTGCTGTGGCTGACCTGAAAGTTCAAGGCAGGTCCTCACCTTTTCAAAGCAACACCTTGCACCCCCAAGCACTTTATTGGGGGTTTTTTGCTGCACATATTTTGTGCTGATTTGCCTACGGTCCCAATACACTCAAACATCTCTGGTACTTTGGTAGATAACCAATTGTAAGTGTTTTATTTTTTGCTTCCTTTTCCTCACTTCAGGGATACATTTAAGTGATCTGTGATTTAAGGAGTACTTCATACCCAGTATCTCTCTGTGCCATTGTTGTAATTGTTGTTTATATTCTCCCTGAGATGTTTTGTCTGTACCAGTTGTCTCGGTCTGTGCTACAGTTTACAATAAATACAGCTTTTCCAAATTTCTTTTCTTTGCATGCATCTGTCAGCCTAGTGATTTAAGGAAGCACCGTAGAAAGGTAAAAATCTTTAGTTTATTTCATGGTGTGCCCCTTCATCTCCCTCCCTGTCCCCAAACTCACTAGTGGATAAGAGGAACATAAAGCATTTACAGGGTAGCTCTGTAATAAAACAAGATTGTGGTTTATCATTTTAGCCTAAGTGTGGGTTTGTTTTGTGGGTTTTTGTGTTTGTTCGCCTGTTTTTGCTGGTGTGCAGGACTGTTGTGCTGCTTTCTGTTTGCAACCACTGCTTTGCAGTCTTCATGCATCGGTGCTTAACTTTAAAAGCTGTCAGTGCACACACAAATAAGTTATTCTTTCTGTTTCTCAAACTTTTGTAGCCACAGGTGTGTAGAAACTGACTTCACAGAGTCAGTGATCTTGCTAGTAACTCTTTTCACAGGTCTCTTTTAGTTTTTCTGTCTTTGCACTTGCTTAAACTGGTGGCAGGTATATTCATTTTATGGTGCTGAAGGCATTACTTTAGTTCTTAGCCCTATAAATGAATAAAAGATAAGTGCTACTTTCTTGTGTCATTAGCTAAGACTGAAGGTAACAAGAAATTCAGAAGGAAATCAAGCAAAAAATAGGCAACTGCAGCATGGTAAGGGCAAGAGTGATCCTTTAACACTGAAATAAGAGTCTTCCTTTCACTATTTTTTTAGTGTTGGTATTGCCTTCATGTTTCAGCATTGCTCCTGAAATTTTCCTTTGTTTTCCATTAGTCTCCAGCTTCCAGAGAAGAGGTACGAGACGACAAAACCACCATCAAATGTGAGACATCACCACCTTCCTCACCTCGGTCTTTGCGTCTGGACAGAGTCCAGAAAGGAGCTCTGCATACAGTGAGCCACGAAGATATCAGGGACATTAGGAAGTAAGTAGCTGGGAATCACTCAGACCTACCAACTTTTCAGTGTTCCACAGCATCGGAGTGAAACCCCCAAACTGCAGAGCTGTTCAGCCTGTAGGGTTTTAGTCTGGGTGTTGAAGTGTTTCTCACAAGTCAGGAGTGTGAACACATAAATGGATGACTGTGTTACAGAAACATTAGGAGTGTGGGTTTTGCTAATGCTTAGAAATGCCATCATGGGAATTCTTTTGGTACTCCGAGTCTGCATTAAGTTTGCTTCGTGTTTGGGAAATGAAAAATGTAATTTTCAACTCTTTAAGTTGTATCTTAGATATAAATTGAGAAATAACTTGCAAAATGGCCATCACTTTGCTTGACAGATACTCTTTTCAAAGTACCTAAGTATCTGAGATGGATTCCACTCGAGTATTTCAAACTTTGTCTGCCCCTTTCAGTCAGGAACTTGTGCTGTCAACATTTCTTTTCATAACTCATTAAAGCTGAAATTAGATGTCATTAGTGACTTACTGAACTTTGATTAACTCGCACAGAGCCCTGAAGTTCTCTCTGGTGAATTTGTTGCACATGGGCTCCTTTATGACTTTTTTTTTTTTTTTTTTTTGGTACAGTTCAACAGGTTCACAAGATGGGCAAACAAGTAATCCTAGTAGCAGTAACAGCAGCCAAGATTCCCTTCACAAAGCCCCCAAAAAGAAGGGGATCAAATCCTCCATTGGCCGCCTGTTTGGCAAGAAGGAAAAGGGACGACCTGGGCAAACAAGCAAGGAAGCTCTAGGACAAGGTTGGTTTGCTTTTTCTTACACAGTGCGAGACATGGGCTTGGGGGTTTGGTTTTACACATTCCTGATCAGTAATATGACAAAGGATTAAGTTGAGACTGGCTTGAGTTTGGGGTTTTTTTTGTAGGTGGCATGGGAGAAGCAGATGGTTCCTCTCAGGATGCGTTAGGTCTCAGCAAACTTGGAGGTCAAGCAGAGAAAAACAGGAAGATGCAGAAAAAGTAAGTTATCAAATATTTGGAATCCTGTGTTAATCATGTATTGCTTTGTTTAAAAATGCTGTGGTTTTACTTTTTAGTTTGGTTTTGGGGTATTTTTTGCCTAATATGGTGCTATGGTTAATAAACTTCTGTAGATTTATTTTTTGTTACTATTTTTCCAGAACATTAATAGCAGCATAGGTCATGGTAAGTTTGAAAGGAATTTCAGCTGAAAACTTACTATTGGACTCCTGTAATAAAGAAATCTGGAGGTAAAAGTGGACTCTTATCAAATCCCCCCCAAATTTATTATATTTAATACCTGCTTTGGGAGGGATTAAATCTAATAAATTATAAATACCTTTAATTCAAGTGGGAGATTTCCCAAAGTTGCTCTTGGCTGTTCTTTGCCCAGAGTGTGAAGGAATTGACAGAAGGGAAGCACGAGATGCTGTG
Organism: Struthidea cinerea; assembly: GCA_013397865.1. Classification (NCBI taxonomy): domain Eukaryota; kingdom Metazoa; phylum Chordata; class Aves; order Passeriformes; family Corcoracidae; genus Struthidea; species Struthidea cinerea. The sequence goes on from VZTI01001242.1 coordinate 282,400, forward strand.
TGCAGACATCCTTGTGTATGAATTTGCTGGCTCCTTTCTCTGTCCCTTTGTGCTGCAGCTGCTGACAGCTTCTCTCTTCACTAATTTTTTCACTTCTGTTCGAGATTGTCTGCTGAAATCTTTTTCCTTGCACCATATAACCCTGATTTCTTCCATTTTTTAATCAGTTGTGACTATTCCTTTTTTTATGGCACCTTGAATGCAATTACCTTTTCCTAGTCCTGAGAATTCCATCACTCTGTCCCAGAAAATCTTCAGCTTACTGCTCACCTTTTGCGTGTCTGTTTGCATGCTTTGTTGTTCCCAGACTTAGAACAGATGAAGCAAAGACTAATCATAGGTGAAAAACAGATACTGCTACTGGTAGAAATCCTGACTTGATGCTTATATGGCAGTACAGGAAACACCCATATTTATAGAAGTAGGATCAGGCATTCCTTGCATTTTTTCCCCCCAATGCTGAGCCTTAAACTTCTGCTGCTTCTGTTCTGTTCAGCTGTCAAAAAACTGATGAAGATCAGACTTTCCTTGCCTTCTGAAGACAGACAGTAAATGTTGGAAAGAAAGGGTGCTAATTTTCCCTTTGAGAGGCATTTCTTGCAGTACCTAAGTTCTATTAACTAATAAGTATAATGCCTGGTGGCTGCTAATGAAAACCAGCAGTGTGTTGGTTTGAAAAGTTGGAATGGAATGTGGGTTTGTTTGGATAACAGAAGGCTCAGCTGTTTTTCTTCAGACTGCTACACTGAAGGCAATCATACATTATTATGATCTGGTATTTTCCCTTTTCTACAGTGCTTTAAAGTCATACCACATCTTGGTTGAATAAATAGTTTTAGTCTGGTCATATCTAAATAGTGGTAAGGTCTGTTCTTTGAGCAATACAGGTATTTCTCAATACCAGCCACAAGTTTCATTCTCAAGTAAAACAATCCATACTGTCTTGCTTTAAGAAATGCAAAAAGTGCAGTTGCAGATAAATCATGGCTTTTCTTGTAAACATTCTGCTTTTCAAAAATGTACTGGTCTCACTTAAAGTATAATTTATGGCTGCATGTTGTAGGTTGCTTAAAAGGCAGCTGTCTATATTAAACAAATGAAAACTTTTAGTTTGGAATTGCCTTCCCTGGCTCTTCCAGAGCCCCTTTAGGTACTGGAAGGGGCTCTAAGGTCTCCCTGGAGCCTTCTGTTCTCCACCACTCAATTAAATTAATACAATCTAAATCTATCATTTGGAAAATCCCAGTAAGATGCTTTCATGCAGCTGTCTCAGAATCCTGAGGGGTGTTCTGAACATGGGAAGCAATATCACAGGGGTCAAAGATCCCTTGCTGCCTTCTTGAGATGCTCGTTAGCAGAAAGAAAAAGTGGTAAAGCTGCTCTGAATTGCTTTTCACTTTGATTTTAGAGGAGGCTGGGTTAAAACAAATTCTGACTGACTGTTTGCTTACAAAACCTTGTATTCAGCAAAAAGAATTCCAGCTACCTGAATGCTTGGAACAACGACAGCTCGTTCTATTTATAGCTGTCTCTAATCCCTATTTGCTCGTTTATCTTTCTGATTTCTGCTTGTGTGTGCACAAACAGGCTGAGGGCAGTGTTCAGTGTCTGCTAACAAAAACCTATTTATAGTTACAGAATTAAATCACATTACACATTATTTGCCTGTTTTTGTATGCCTTTGAGTTCAGTTTAATCTTAGTTTCATATTTGTCCTTCATTATTTTATTTTCCTTTTGTTTACCATTTGATGTGGTAGTGCAAAATCAGGGTAAGTTTGTATTTATTTTTTTAGGATTGTTGTGCAAGTATGATAAGTCTTGTTTGGATTTTTTAGCAATATATTAAAACCTCTGTTCTTTCTTCAAAGAAGTCTGATCATGAGAGGAAATACTAGATTCCAAAGAGTATATTATGAAAATGTGTTGCTGAAATAAATCCAGTGTCACCTAGTTCAGTGTGAAAGCTAGTTTGGTGTCTTGTCTTAATTTGCATGGCGTGAGCTTTTATAGTGGAAATATTAAACCCTCTTAGATTAAATTAGTTTTGTAATCTGGGGTTTGAAAGTTGTTTAGCAATAGTAGGTATTTGTGTTTCCAAGGTAGATGTACTTCTGTAAAACTGTTGTTTGGTGTTTAGTAAAGCTAAGTTGTTTTTAGTGCTGTGTTCACCTTCTGTGTGAGCTGTAGTAGTGACAGTGTTTGCCACAACTGTGTTTGTGCTTTTCTGTGTACAGCACAACAAGCTTTGTACTGTATTCAGCAAAAAGGAAGGCAACCCTAAATTTAAGATGACTCTCACACGCAAAAGACTTACTACATCCCTGAACTCAGTCTAGAATAAGGATATTGACTTTCCCCTGATTTCCATCTCATGTTTTATGACTGTTGCTTCTCAGTTTTTATACCCTGAAGCTCTGTCACTTCCCTCAGTATCACTCTCTTCCCCACACTGCAGCGTTTACTGTGTTCTGAACTTCTTCCAAATCAGTCCTCTTCAGTTCCCTCCAAGAAATCTGGGATACAGCATTCCCCTCTGGCTACAAGCTCTGGATGTATCCATTCCCATGCTGTCTTAACCCAGTGACTGAGTGAGGTTGCTCTGGGCTGCTTTGTTTTCCTCGTGGGGTGAGCGTGTGCTCTCCTGCCAAGAGCCCTTCTGAACACAGATCCTTCACACGGTCTCTAGAGGGTCTTGTGCACTCACTGCTGCCTCAGGCACCACCTGCAGCTTTGACATCATTTCTCACTCCCTATGACCACAGCTTTTGTCCTCCCCAGCTGCTGTGAGATGCCTCTGGAATGTGTCTAACAGCAAGCCTTCCCCCCTTGCAGCAGCATGTTTGGGCTCCTGTTCCAAGGGAAGCTCAGCCAGGTTTTTTATTAAGTCTTCAGACATCTATCCCTTGGTTTTGTCACCTAGGAGTTATTCCAGTAGCCAGCTGCTCCTTTGGCATTCTTTTATCCTTCACAGGGTCAGGTTTATACCACCTGTTAACACTGCTGACACCGTTGCAGTATTTTTTTCCTCACAAAGATGTGGGGCTGGGTTTTGCACCCATTTCCTAACTGGTTATCATGTCTGGGCTGTGAGACTCAGCTGGCCTGGCAGTTGTGACCTTTCAGGGATCTGATCACATACTACTGGAATGCAGTGAGTGCCTTGGTGGAGTGTGAAGGGAATAGTGGGCAAAGGGAAGCTCTCTGCTCTAGGAAAAAAAAACATTGATGCATCATTTGCAGATGAAACAGCAGCTGCTTCTGAATTCTTCCTATGAGATGTTTTGTGCCTGGGCTACATCTTGAGCTTTGGGGTTAATGATTTCCTGCGCAAGCAAGTTTTTTCTCTCTTACTGCATATGAACAAATTCTGCAATTAATTTTCCACTTCATGGTTGCTTTCCTCTTTAGATCCATTGAATAATTTCTGCATAAAGTCATCTCATAAAAATTTTTTTTGTTTGTTTCTATTTCTGTGCTTTCCTCCATCACACAATTATTTTCTGCCTACAATACCACCATAAGTTTCAAGTTTGCATCGTAACCTCTCCTTCCATTTTTGATGTATTCCTTGTATCCTACTCCAAAGGATTCACTGTTTCATGGTTACCATGAAGTACACAATGAGACTTACAAAACAACCAGAAATGACACTGATTTTCTCTGAACTCCACACAACACAACCACCAAAAAGGAAGGCAAAGACACCAATTTGGAAGTTAAACTACGTGGAAAAAAATGTTGTGTTCCTTTCTAGCAAATACAGTATTAAGCATTTTATTCTGTTCTTACTGAGCAGTGTTTCATGGTATCTTATTAATTTATTTTTCTAATGTTTAAATCTTTAAACAACAAAGAGAAGCAGAACTGAATGTGTTCAGGGCTAATTATTTGTGGAATGAATGTAATGTTTTCCACAGTAGCAGGGAAATAGCTGATCCTTTATTCCCAATTTAGAAATACGTGTATCTTTTTGAAGTGTACAAATATGTCTAAGCTTTTACAGTCTTCTTTGTTAGTGAAATTCAGCAGTTGAGCTGCTGACTGCTGAACACTGTTCCACCCTAATGGATGGATCCTAAAATGGTACCTAGAGTGGTTATTTGTGACCAGTTGTCTGGCAGTCCCTTCCTTCCTCCCCTTTTCCCATTGCTGGGAAGCACATTTAATTAGGATAAATTACTGGGAGGTTCTTCCAGAGCAATAGGAATTTATTGGTGTGCAGGTGGAGAAGTGCTATCTATTGATAAAGCAGTTGCTAGTATATTTATTACTTCATTGATTGCTTTTTAATATTTAGTTACCTACCAATATTAACGTGAGGATCCCAGATGTGTCTGAAAGGGCTGAATGCTGCATTTCCATTTTGTAGGAGTAGCGAAAAAGCTCCTTTTCTGTCAGTAATCACTCTTCAAGGTGACCCTGTGTATTTTAATACCTGTAACGTCTTAAAATGTTTTCATCTTAGATCTAGCCAGTGAGACAGTTCAGAAGGCAAGGAGATTTTATTTGATTTAAACAGCGAGAAAATGGTAAATACCTAATGTAGGATCTTGAATCTGTAGTATTGCTGCATATCTGAATTCTACACTTGCAGGCATGAATAAAGAACAGTAAAACCAATCTAATTAGGTGAAGTTGTTTTTTCAGATTTTCAAAGGAGAATGAGCAGAGATTTAACCATATACAACTGGCTTTCAAAGGCAGTGTAAAAATGCTTTTTTCAGGCTTTCTCCATGTTTTCAGCCAGGCACATCCAAGCAGCATTGCGTGCTTATACCCACAGTGCTAGTTTTTGTCCTGTGGTTTATCAAACATTTTTGGCAGCTATTTATAGGGACCTTGTGAGCTTCCATTGTCTCTGGAAGCTGAATTGTCAATATTAAACTTCAGGCGCTTCTGTTTCAGAAGAACAAAGGAAATGGTGTCATCGTGGGAGATGAAAGCCGAGTTTCAGTACACAGCCCTCCAGGATATAATTGCCAAACACAACTCTGGTTGTGTGAAGCTGTGCCTGACGTTCTGACAGGCTCAAGTTCACCAGCGAAATGGTCCCTGTCCCAGTTTCCAGCCCTGACAGCCTGATGGACAGGGGTGTCTGATGTGCTCATACGTTGCCACAGGTTTCAGATCTGCACACGCTGAGGAAAAATGACTGCTTTGGTTCAGCTTTGCTGAGCAGAAAACTGCAGCAGCTGAGAATCTGATTGCCAAATGAGCCTGATATCTCCCCTTTGGGTTGGGAGTGTTGGGTGGAGTGTCAGTAGTGGCTTCAGACACCAGGTTCTGAAAGGCAAGACCCACATCTCTGCTGCTCTCAGATTTCCTGCCCGGTTCAGCTTTCATCCCTGCGTAGTCCCTGTACACGTGCTGTACCTGCCTGAGCGGGTGTATCATATAAGGCTGGGAAAGGAATAAGTTAATTATTGGAAAGAAGATAGTGAAGCAAGTGCAGTGCTGACATTGTAAAATCCATTATAACTAATGATTATTTCTGTAATTTTAGGCATGAGTTGCTGGAGGAAGCCAGAAGACAAGGCTTGCCTTTTGCACAGTGGGATGGGCCCACTGTGGTGGTGTGGCTGGAGGTGAGTGGTCCTCCCAAAATTGATAAAAAGCCCCCTCAACGTACAGACTTGTAAAGACTGTGAGGGTTGGGAGAAAGGAATGTTTTCCATATCCTGCTTACTTCCTGTTCTCTGTGTTCCAGCTGTGGGTGGGGATGCCAGCCTGGTACGTGGCTGCCTGCCGAGCCAATGTGAAAAGCGGTGCTATCATGTCAGCCCTGTCTGACACGGAAATCCAGCGGGAAATCGGGATCAGCAATCCCCTGCACAGGCTCAAGCTCAGGCTGGCCATCCAGGAAATCATGTCACTAACCAGCCCCTCTGCCCCTCCCACCTCAAGGACGGTAAGGAAACTCATCCAGTGTTAAACACCTAGAAATTCCCAACATTTGACTGTAAACTTAAAACTGAGCTTCTACTAAGAATTTCTTGGAAAGGAACACATTATTTAAATATAGGCTGTTCCTTCCTTTCATGGAAATTAACTAAAGGAATAACTGCAGTTTTCTTTCTCAAGGAAAAGAGAAGTTTATTTCAGTCTAAGTATGTGATCCAAAGTATTTAGAGTACGTGTTATTCTCCTCATCTTTTGGCCTCCAGAGAATTTAAAATACAGATGAAGTATACATGTGTGTACAGAAATTTGTAGGATAGTTGGAGGCGCTTTTAATGCAGCTATAAGGCCATTATGTAATTCAGAATTCCAAATAATTCAGACAACATAAACTAGGAGTCACCTGTCTCTCTATAGTAAATTGAGGCACTTAGTGGGAATTTTCTCTCATGAGTCTGTCTGCCCTGCAGTCTAAAGCCATTCCTGGGGTTATGTGCTAGACCACAAATGTATTGGTCAGATTAGAGCACAGCTGAGTATTTACCCATTAATTAACTCCTGTAAGCTGTTTCTGATGCTCAGTTTTGTTAATATCTGTGAAGGAAGTTGATCCCTGTGAGTAGGCTTTTGTTGCATGCCATGACTTTCAGTAGCTGTTCCTGACTTAGAGACCATTGCTTTGCCCATGCCTGCTCCTTACATGTACCGATTGCTTATCTGTTCTGCAACCTCTCCTCTTTGTTACTGCTTTCCTCTCACTGGATGGGATTGATTCCCTGTGGGCTCATGTTAGACCACGGGAAATGTCTGGGTAACACATGAAGAGATGGAAAATCTTACAGCCACCCAACAAACGGTTAGTTTACAGTGTTGCCACTTCTCTTCCTTAGAGTGCTTTTCCCACTTCTTGAACATTTGAATCAAGTACCTTTTTGTCTTTTTCTTTTTTTTTTTTTTCCTTCGAATTAACGCACTAAAATTCTGGATCATTGCTTCTTCTAATTATTAACCTTGTAATCTGCATCTTGATAGCTTTTTTCCCAGAAGGGAGGAAAAAAAAAAATCAACGTTGATAAGATTGTAAACAAAATTCTAATCTGTAAAATGGAGCTCTGACTTGATTGACAAATAGACAAATTGAATTATTGGTGCAGAAATTTCTTCTCTCCAGAAAACTTAATCAGTAGATGGGATTTGCAACTTCTCGTACAAAACTAAGTGCCTTGTGTATAATTTTTTACATTGCATGATGCTTGCTTTATCTAGATTTTTTTGGTATGCAGTAGATTTAGAGTCTTGCAGTGCACCAGTAACTTTGACCTCCTTACTAAACTTAACCACTAATATGTGTGTGTTCTTTTGCTTTCCTAACCACCTAACAGGAAGATGAGGAGGGAAGCTGGGCTCAGGTTGGAAACTTTATGTAATATTATAGACTGTATATAAACTGTCACAATCATTAGAGCATGAAAGAATCTGTTTTTCTTTTAGACCAGCAGCTTTTAGTGATTCTGGGTGTGACCTGGGGAGTGGGAGAGGGGGAAACTGCAGGCTTCTCTCTGTACAATCCACACTTGGGAAATACATGTGATTTAAATATTTTAATGTTTTGGTGGGGGATGGCTCCCTGGGGAAGCCAGAATTCCAAGAGGAATATCTGCTCTGTGCAGAAAGTCCCTGTCCAACCCAGCCACCATCCCAGGTGTGCCACAAGATACCCTGGGCCTGGATGGTTAAGTAGATTTCTATGCACTAATTCTGTAATCCCCCTTGATTAATTGTTTTGCCTTAAAGTGGTGGCAAATCCTAATTGTATTTTCAGGCATTGATGTAGCTGAGTATTTATACAGGGATATAAACAAAACTTGGGATTTACCCTTGATCCATATCTTTGGGCAGTACAGGCTCTTGCTTGGCTGCCCTCCAGCTTAAACCTGGTTTAAGTCCCATTAACTACATCTCAGCTACTCGTTTGTTGATTGTCAGTGGTAACAAGCCCAGAGTAAGGAGCTCTTTCACTCTTCTACCTTCTGATGGCTTGGAGAGGTGCATTTCCCTGTGGCCTTGCTCCTTTCTGGAAGGTGCTTCCTCTAGAGGAGAAATAAAGCTTTTGACTTTTAACAGAAAAATCTGAATTATTATATTACACTTTTGAAAAAAGGAGCTTCTGGGTTTTGTTGCCCAAGGAGTGATTAGATATATGGTTATAAACTCTCATCTTTATAGATGTTTTCTCTACAAAAATGCCTGGTGATTTGCAGATCAAAACTGTAACGGGAAAAGTCTTTTAGGATAAGGACTAGCATTTAGAATGGCTTGTTCTTCAGTAGCAGGGTTTTATCAGTTTCTGAAAATAGCTAACTGTAGTTAAAAGGGCCTGCATTTATTTTTCTGATGTCTTTTCTTTATAAAGTCACATGAAAAATAAGATTTACCCCCAGTTTTCAAGAGAGGGAATTTGCAACATCTCAACACAATGAAATTCTATGGCTTTTGCTATCCAACCATGTAGATCAGTCTTTTTAAAATTTTTATTACCTCTTACATATTTTGTCATGCTATTTCTTGATATAAATTGAGGCAGTTTTACTTGCTGATTTGAATATCTGAACCTGTTTTTCTCCACGAGGGCGACTTGTTTGGGAAACATACACATAGTATTCAGTATTCTGATGTGCCTGTCTTTGCAGGCTAAGAATTAAATAAGCAATTTCTTTAAAACAGGCTGTCTGAAATAGCTTTTCTTTTTTCCTTTCTCATTTCAATAAGCTTGTTCCTTAATTTTTTTTTTTTTTCAAACCAGACATTAGCCTATGGTGACATGAACCACGAGTGGATTGGCAACGAGTGGCTCCCGAGCCTGGGGCTCCCTCAGTACCGCAGCTACTTCATGGAATGTCTGGTGGATGCTCGGATGCTGGATCACTTAACTAAAAAAGACCTGCGTGGGCAGCTGAAAATGGTGGACAGCTTCCACAGGTAAAGAGGTTGAAGTTGGAGACCTCACCCACAAGGAAGTGTTTCCATTATTTCTAAATATTTTTTCTGAATTTTTGTTTTCCTCTGGTCCACACAGAAACAGTTTTCAGTGTGGAATTATGTGCCTCCGGAGACTGAATTATGATCGCAAAGAACTGGAAAGAAAAAGAGAAGAAAGCCAGAATGAAATTAAAGGTTAGTGCATTGTCTTCACCTCAGTCTGATTCTGCCATGTTTTCACTGATCAGCCTCAAAAATTGATTAACAAAGAAAAGGCTTTAGAGGAAGGAATCATTTATAAAATACCAAGTGTTAAATGCACAAGGCGTGTCTGGACGTAGGCCCTGAACACTGAATGATAAAACACATCATTAAATCATTTCCTTGTGCTACAAACGTGAACATTTTTGAAACTCATACTGCTCTGAAGTTGGAAACAAAATGTTTTAGGAGAATGAGAGTTAAGAACATGGTTTTGGGTGTTTTTTTTCCTTATTTATTTCTTTTCCCCCTGTTTTGACATAACTTTACGTCTGCATGATTTTATTGTTGCTTGCGGCTGGTAATTTTTATTACCAGCAGTTGATGAAAAAATATCCAAGTGACTTAGGTATTTATATCTTCCAGGAGAGAAGGAATAAGAGAAAGCAGGGTGGGAATTCATGGTTTTCCAAGACTTCCCATAGAAATTTCGTTCCCTGCCTAATATCAGAAGTATTTTCTGATAATCTCAGTCTAAAACTTGTTTAGAATGTTCTGTGCCTGCTCTTTCCCTTTTCTTTTAAAGCATTGACACCTTTTGGTGGTTAATTTGCAGATTGTGCCTGAGATCATTCCCAGGAGTCACAACTAACTGGCAGCAAACAAGCCAGGGTTGTGGCTGGTAGGTTGTTTTTAGCCTCCCAAATGGAATGGATGCATCTCTTGCCTCTAGGGAATTGCTCCTTGGAATATTTAAGTCTAAACTGTTACGGTGTGAAACATCTCCCAGCAGACCTCTAATATGTTTACTTTCCACTCCACTCCAATCATCCAGTTCATGACTGTGGATGATTTGGTTCAGAGAAGTGGTGTTATAACGAATCTGGCACTGTGGTTTTTTACCCTCCCTAGATGTCCTTGTGTGGAGCAATGAGAGGATGATCCACTGGGTCGTGTCCATCGGCCTCAAGGAATACGCGAATAACCTGATCGAGAGCGGAGTCCACGGTGCACTTGTGGCCTTAGATGAATCCTTTGATTACAATGCATTAGCTCTCCTGCTGCAAATCCCCACTCAAAACACACAGGTAAGCAAGGAGGAGGTGCTTTAAGCCTCTAGGAGGGTTAAAAATGGAGCTGATTGCTTAAGAGCATCTAAAAACTTCAGCAATGGAAAGTTGTCCATTGTTACACAAGAGAAAAACTTAAAAATCGTAGTTTTCTAGTTGTTAATAACAGTTCTCCCTGGTAAATTTGCTTGAGGGAAAAAATTGTTAATATTTATGTTAATATTTTCCTCATAGCCCAACTTCACAACAGTAGTGTGAAACTCATCATTTTTGTTGTTTGCTAGTTTTTACTCTGAAATAATTTTGAGGCAGAATCATGAACTTTCATGTTGCAACTAAAGGAGAGCTGTTAAGTCTTCCTTAAATTTTTAATAAATTACAAATTAAACTGTAACTTTTCAAGTACTGACTTTTCAAGTATGAAGTATGTTTGTTAATCTGATAAGCAAGCATTAAACAATTTGGGTCCTATTAAATTTTTTTAATCATTATAGGTTACCAATTACTAATCTTTTGTAATTAACTTCCATTTCTTTCATACCACAAACTTCAGGCTCGTGCTGTTCTGGAGAGGGAATTCAATAACCTTCTTGCTATGGGCACTGACAGAAGACTGGATGAAGTAAGTTACTCGAGTTGTTGACCCATTTTACGGTCCTGGAAACTTTATCAGAACTGCTCAGTGAAAGAATTTAGCTTGAACCTCTTTAAGCTTTTGACAGAATAGTGACAGAAACCTTAACGTGAAAATCCTTGTCCCTGAGGGTTTCTAAATACAGCAGAGTTTGTGTATTTAGGTAAAGTGAATTTGAATAGGAAAGTATTGGGAAGATTTGCAAGTTTGGGTTGTAGTTCGTGTGGTTAATGTCTAATAGCAGCACTTTGGGCTGAATCTTCTTTATCTAAGATAAAATATGGGAAAATTAGTGACCAGCATTGCAGATGAACAAGCTGTGATAGAGAAAGACACTTGATCCTAAAGAGCAGTATTTCAAAGAGCTTCAAGGGGTTTTTAAGAAATCTTCTGTTAATTTTGATTCATACTGCTGCAGAAGACCAGCAATTTCTGTTGGGCAGCCTGTGATCTTATATAAACGGCACTGAAATGAGTATAAAGCTCTCTAAGTGAGGCTGTTTTGTGCACCCCACAGCATAGAGGAGAGAGTGTTCCATCTTTAACCTTTTAAGTTGCTCAGTGAACAGATTCGAGTTGGTGTTACTTCCCCAGGAGAATCTTAATTAACTCCGTGCTGCCTCATCTTTGGTGCTGATGAGAGTTGATGTGGTAGCACACGTAGGCAAAAGTGGTCCAGATGAAGGCTGAAGTGGCAAAACCCTTCTGTGGTTAACCAGCTCAGGAAACCAGTCTCAAAAACATTGCTGCTGGGATGAGGAAGAGGACAGGGGAAGGGGAAGCTCCTGACAGCTCTGTTCCCATGTGCATCCCTACCAAAGTTTTAATAACCCATCAGAAAGCAGCTTGATGGTTTTTCTAAAGTATTTTTCTTGGAGATTTCAAACTGCAAAAGGAGCTTTGAGGGAACAGATGTTTGCTCTGTTCTAGTGGCACAGGGCAGTTTGATCATGAAGATCTCTTCAAATAATGTAGACATTTATCCCCTAATTGTACAAGGGAATAAATCTGAGGTAAAACAGCATTCAAAGGACTGACCTGTTTCTAAATGGGAAGCTGGCAAATGGACTGCCCAGTGGGAATATTTGCACTGACACAATACTGTCTCTGACAAAGATGTTTTTGGAAGTGGGACTTAATGCTGCACTTACTAAATACAGTTTATATTTCTGAGGTGGGAATATTGCTTGAAAGATGCAGATGTATTAATGGGGGAAGGAAAATGCACTTGGGTAATTAAGTTACATTTAGCCAAGTGCTCAAGGAAAACCCTGCTTGGCAATGCAGTATTTAACACACTTTTTATTTCCTCACAATCACCTCCTTCAGTGGTGATACATTTAGTTAAGTTTGGCAGTAATCCTTTTAATGTCAGTAACAATCCCAGACTTTTTGCACTGCTAATGTTGTTTGTCAATATGACAGGATGATGATAAGAGCTTTAGGAGAGCACCTTCGTGGAGAAAGAAGTTTAGACCAAAGGACATAAGAGGTTTAGCTGCTGGATCAGCAGAGACTCTTCCTGCAAATTTCAGAGTTACAACCTCAATGTCTTCACCCTCTATGCAGCCAAAGAAGATGCAGATTGATGGTATTGATTTTGTCTAATTTTAAGCATGATGTGCTTTTTTTTTGCCTGAGATTCCAGGGGAATTAAGTTCAAATGACCTTTTTGCTGCATAAAAGCATCTGCCTTGTGCATGGTTGTATTTATAACACTGTGTTTAACCATAGGGTGCTTTGTCATTTCAGGAAGCTGTACTAGAGGTGGAGTTTCTTTTTTACATCACTGGAGTAACAAAATGAGAATCGTAGCTAGAAATAAATGTAATTTAAAGTAGGAAAATAAAATGACAGCTTAGTAGGAGTCTTTTTAATCACATGATGCATAATTTCTAACTAGCAGCAATTAGACCAATATGAGCCCCACTTCTGAAATGCAATAAAATGCATTCAAAAATGATGTGAGCAAATCCCCTCAGATAATTTTGAAATGAGTAAAACTTGAGTAACCAGGTACATTACCCCTTCTGCAGTGGTCACTTCAATATTGACCATGCTTGAAATCAGTTTCATTCATTGCTGTGTACGTAGTGATCTTTGTGTATATGTGTGCACACACAAATATGAATTAAAAAAACCCAAAGCAGACCCCAAAAATCCCATCTGGAAGTGGAAGTTGGTCACCTGTCACATGAGGGATCCTGTCTGTTTAAAAACCATCTCTGTAGCAACATAAGAATAAACTTTGACTTGAATTTAGTTTACAAGAGACTACTAGAAACAAATATGAAATGTTTTTATTGGAACAGACAGGGTGAGAACACAATCTGTCGGAGTTGCCTCAGGTTCTGCAAACCCTTATTTATTCATAAAGCTCAAAAAACCAATTTTTGCATCTGATGCTACTCTCAGTAAGCTCTTCTAAATTTTAGATACTGTCACTAGCACAAAGTATTTTCCAGAATTCATGTGGAAAATTCTGCAAGTGAAAGTAAATTAAGTCTTTACCATGTAAAACCACTTTCTTTGTTAAATATTAAATATTTGCAAGCTACATAAAGTAGTAAATAACTTACAAAATCCCCTTTGCCAGTTTCTGGGTGCTAGCTGGCACGCAGGTCTTTTTTTAGAATTCTTTTTGTTAGCCCCTGGAACAAGAAGTGGTTAATATACAAACTGTAAAATAAATTCTGCTTTTCTAACTTGTAACCTTAGAGTTGGGTGAGTACCAAAGCTGTGATCACCATTGCTGTGGAGGGTTTTTTTGTTGTTGTTGTTGTGAAAACTAACATGCATGCTGTGTTCTGCATGTCTTCCCATGCTTCTTGGAATAGGCAGTGTATCAGGAACACAAAGATTGGATTCTGCTACAGTAAGGACCTACTCCTGTTAAAGCCTTCTCCTGGTGAGTAAAGCTGATAGGAATAACACTAAAGCAGCTATTCATGAAATAAACCAGCAGGGATTTTACTGCAGTGCTTTTACACACTTAGAAAACTGTCCAAGTTTTCAGGGTAGGTTGTCATATTGAAAATCCAGAGTTTGTTTCCTACAACAAAGACTGAGTGTGTAAATACTGGGTTTTGTCAGTACTGTATTCTTGTGAGGGTTTTTAAACAGCCTCAGAAAGGACCTGTGCTAAATAGCTCTGGAGAAAGTGTTGGAATCAAAGGTTGGATGAAACACAGCTAGTGGAAGTGGGGAGGAGGGGAAAGAGAATAGGCACAGAAAGGAAAGAAAATAATCCAGTGTGTGACACTGCAGCTCAGATTGTTGATCTCTCAGAGTCTTTGCTTGGTCAGAGTTGTCCCACTAAAACATGCTTCAGTGTTGAATTATCACAGGGAAAATTGCAGTTTCCCAGTTCCTGGACACTCCATGCCACTGTGATTGCTTAGGCTGGCTGGCTGGATTTAGCTACCTGCAGCCTAAATTTGGGGAGCTGGGAGCAGTGCTGCCAATAAAAGGCAGCTTGATGTGTTGTAACATGAATTCCATGTATTCTGGCTTGTGAAAGATCTGTAGTCCTGTCTTTCTCCAGGACCTGGAATGTTTCTGCAGCAGCCTCTGCTGCATTTTCTTACAGCACAGTACTTCTCTGATTTTGCAAGCAAGTCAGAAAACTGATCCTTTTTTTTTATAACTATAATGAATTTTTAATCAATTCAATGAATCTTTCCCCCTCACTGCTATCTTTTATGGACTGTAAACTGTCTTTTCTGCTTGCAACTTCTTTCTTCTTACTGGTAGCATCCCTTCCAACTCATGTATTTGCTTCTTCAAATTCAGAACCTTTTTGCATGTATGAGTTGAGTTCTAAAGATTTCTTACATATGAAATGCTGAGAGGGAAACTCTTGCATGTAGCAGCTCAGACCATGTGAGTGTGTCAGTTCATAATCTCAGGGGCTCTCTTAAAGTATTATTAGTTGCAAGAAATGGAAGTTTTAAGTCTCCTCTCTCCCAGATTGTTCTCCCTGGTTCAGGATTTTGTGTAGTCAGATGACGTGGGATGGAAATCCTCGAGGCAGAAATATTTGCCCTCATTGCTTTACTTTGCACTGCAGCTGGAGATTGCAGGAGGCAATAAAATTGTATCCAGCGTGGCATGGCAGTAATTCAGTGCATGTCTGCTGCACTGCTGAGCTGTTTGTGAGCATCTTGGAAGGAAATGTTGGTTAAAAACTGCTAATGGAATCTTTTGTGTTTGTTTTTTTTGTTTGTTGGTTTGGTTTTTTGTTTGTTTGTTTGTTTTTTCTTTTTGTGTGTTGTTTTTGTTTGTTGTTTTTACAGTTTACCCACACTATTTCTACCGGTGATATGCAGCATTTTGAACATTTGGAACCCTTAACCTGTTAATACTTGTTAAATGGACACTTTGAGATATTTTATTACAGAGTTTTTAATTAGCAAATAAATTCATGAGTACTATAGAGAAAATATTTTAGAATCTAAATGTTTCTTATATTTATGTGACTTCTCATTTATATAGTTACTTACTTTTTCTGTTTCTATTCAGTCTACAAATCAAATCATTGCTGATTTTTTTATTCTAATTTTAGTCTTTCCAACTGAATGTACTGTAATGCTTGTATGTATATGTCCCTATGAGCAACATAGGGTTTTTGTAAATTATGCAGTTACTGTAATTATCATTGTTTTTTAATAATGAAACTGAAGGTGAAAAGGATTTTAATACCTTTGTAAAAGTATCACGACACCGAGCAGTATATATTTTGTCTTTTGGAGCTCTTAGCTTAGATCTGAAAACAAGTCCAGCTTTTTTTCAGGTGAGCCTTTGTTGACGTAGGAGGGACGGTACACGAGCGTTGTTCTTCTCAGAGCTGTACCTTTCCACACAGAGGATGTGTCAAGTAGTGGCAATTTGTCTTTATTTAAAGTAGAACTTGTTTGAAAAGCTGGGAGGAACTCTTAACCCTGCAGGACACTTCCTAGGAGCGATTGCCTCGGTCCTAACGCCCCGTGCTGTATTTGTACCGCGACTCTTCGCAGTGACTGAAAACAAGCCATAAACCAAGGACGCTTTTTATTTTTGCTTTTCCTCACCTGAGGAAGATAGACTTCATAATGATTCCTGGTCGTGAGCCACAGGCCACAGAGAGGGTTTTTTTTGTCCTAGACCTTTTTGCTTGAAAACACTTGGTGGAGAGATGCTGGTGGAACCAGTTTTAATGGACCAATCCTAAAGCACTGCAGCCTCCTGTCAAATGCCTAGTGAAAGATGAAGGTACAATGATGGGCTGAAAACTAAAGCAGTGCTTCTTCTAATAAAGGCCTTACTTTTCTTACGTAAGTCATCCTATGTGTTTTGTAAACTTGTTCTAAAGACTTGTCTGGACTTTAATTTTTGATGGTTGTAGCCATTTTGGACTGTATGAGTAGAAAATGTATCTGACACTTGTAAATGGCATATTAAAAAGCCAGCAAGAATCTGTTCAGATGGTGCATTATTTATTATGCAACAATATATATAGCATGTCTTTTTTCTTATTTTGTTTTCCACTTTTAACTTGCTTGTAAAACTGAAATTCATTGTTACTGTTCTGTTTTTCTATTAATCTTTTGTGTATTTTCAGATTATGTAACAATATGTACAGTCTACTTTTGAACTATTTTTATCACAGTATTATTTATTGCTTTCTTTCAATAAAGTACTGATGCATTTTCCACTGCCAATAAAACACTATGGAAAAGCTAAGATCTAATTGTATGCAGGCAGAAACTTTTGCAGTGAGTGGATATTGTCAATAAAGCATCTTAATGATTGTTTGCTGCCCTATAGATCTGGTTTCAAATGATGACTTTTCTCCAGTAGCAAAAATGTTCCGTTCGCTGTGACATTTTCTTTGGAACTGTTCCAAGTTCACATGCACTACTATCAGTTTTCTGGAAAAAAAACTGCTTTATTGCCTACTTCTACTCATAGTTAGAGCTATGATTTGTTTTTTAAAATAGTGAACCAGACCTGTCACACGAGTTCAGTGTATTCTGGTCCACATGATGAAGATGAAAGTGCTGTTCTAGGCAGCAGCAACAGTTGCTTTGGTAATAAAATGAGATCATGACCATAGTGATACTTGGGGAGAAACATAGGAGTCGAGGGAACCAATGCAAAATAAGGTCACAATAGGGCTGTTCATGTCAATTTTGAGATATTTGTAAACCATTTCGTTGAGTAGAAGACAGAAGGATAAAATTGCAGGATCCTGGAAGCAGTAGTGAAGCATATTTCATCATGTCCTCAACAGCAGGATGTGGAATGCCTGGGGAAACACTGCCATGGATGCTCTAAACCTTGTTCAGCAATGCATCTCTGTTTGTCTGGCTTGTCTGTACGAGTTGCCGTCTGTTCATTTGCAGTCTCTTTTATATTCTCAGAGAATCTATCTTTCTAGAAAAAAAACTAAAATGAAGCTGCAGAAGGAAATCCTGACTCACTGCTCAGCTAAACTTTGCTGTTTAGAGAAACCTTGCCTAGGCGTTGCTGGTCACTGATGTGATAGTAGGTGTTCAAAGTCATGTATTGTTGCTTCTCAAAAGTGAAACCAATGCGGGATAGACTTGTAAAATGTGAACAGAAAATGCGTTTATTATTTTGAGGCTGTAAAACCTTAACTGTTAATGGAACAATGGAACTGACATGAGAGGTAGAATAAATGAGTGAAATGGTGAAAGCTTTCACGAACTGGCAAAACTGTGTGGTGGCTTCCTTCTGAGTTCCACAGCAGAGCTGTGCTGGAGAAATCCAGAAAAACGTGTCTTGCTCAATTTTAATAACTCCCACACACCCTGCTGGAAGAAAACTGCACATGGAAAAGGCTCCTGGGTTCGTTACAGCGATCTTTAGATAACACTTGATTAAATACAACGCTTTGTAAATTGCCAAATGTCTTTAAAGGCTTTAGTTGGAAAGAGGGCTGTAAAAATTAAACTATGCATCCTGTCTGCATGCTTCAGAATTATCTGAGTGAACTTTAAACTTGCAATTTGTGCACGTTTAAAGGACAGGGAATCTCAAAACAGATGTTTTAACTCTGTCTTTTAAACTGCTATAGCAGCGTCTTGTGGGAAGCGGTGATTTATCACGCCAAGATTTGGAGAACAGGTAAAGTAGCTCAAAGCAGAATGTATTTTTGGAACTTGGTGTAGGCTAAAGATTGAGAGGGAGGGGCAGCAAAATTAATTTTCAGGTCAATAAAAACTGACATTCTATGTTTGGGGGTGGTACTTTTTAAAGAAACTGAAGAGTCACTGCCTTTAAAATGGAAGTTTTTCACTTCCCATTGTCAGGGGTGTAGCTTTGGTGCACAAGTTATTCTACATTTTATTAATTTCATTTTTTGTTAATAGTAGGGGACTTGGTGGGGGGGGGGAAGGGCAATTGTAGGTAACTTAGGTAGCTGTACCTTTTGGTTTTATATGGGATATTGGAACAGATGGGTGAAAAGTGATATATAAATGTGGTTTGTATTCCTCCCTGTACATGGAGGGACAGGTGAAGTCTCCAAAAGTACACAGGACAGCCAGAAGTAATGCCCAAAGGATCGAGGATCTCTGCACCTGTGTTCTCCTCTAGCAGACAGCTTTCTGAGAATAAATTTAGCCCAGTTTTTCATATATGCTCTATTCAGTTTATGGGGTAAATCGCCCTGCATTTAATCCAGGAAAAAAATAACTGAGCTTATTTATAACGTGAATTGGCTACATTCTGAATTAAGTCGTGTTTGTGTTCACCTGGATTTTTTTGTTTATCTTGCCCTTTATTACAGCTTGAATTCGTGTGTTTATTTGCCATGTTTTTCGCTGGAAGTGGCGTTCCTGGGGGCCTTTCCCTCCTCTAGAAGACTCAAACAGAGGGCAAACCAGTAACTCCCACTGCAGTGTTTTAAAGCCCCGTTGTTTCCATTTTAGCATCCGTTTCATTTGGATCCCCCGAGGGACCCCAGCCCCGGGGGAACCTTTTGCCCACCGATAAGCAGTGATGGAAACCCCTGGGGACGGAGTAGATGCGACTTCCACAACATGACGCTGCAAAAGTTAACACTAAAAAAGGATGCTCAAAACTGCACCCACAACTCCCCTGTGGCCATTTTAAAACTCCTGATGGTGCATTTTTTGGAGCGGCTGAAAGAAACGGGGGAAGAAATAAAGAAAGAAAGAAATGTTTACCATTGTTAGAGCGGCTCGGAGCCCCGCAGGCTCCCGGCGGGAGGCGGCGATCCCGGGCCGGGCCGGCGCGGCCCCTCCCGGCGGGGCGGAGCGGAACGGAGCGCGTCCCTCTCCCACCTGGAGCCGGGAAGAGGAAGTGGGAGCTCGGGAGAGCGGAAATTGCAGCAGCAGCCGCCGCCGCCAGCCCGGGAAGCACCGGCGGGGAGCCAGCGCCGAGGAGGAGGAGGAGGCGGCGGCAGAGGCAGAGTAAGCGCCGCGGGGTTGAGAGGGAGCCGGGCCGCGGGCTCCGCGCTACGTGGGCGGACGCGACTCGGTGTCCTTTTTTTAAAAAAAAAAAATTATTTCAACTCCGAAGCTGGGAACTTGCGGGGAAGCGGCGGTGCCGCTGCCGTGGGCGCCCCTCAGGGCAGAGCCCGCTGCCCTCGGGGCCGGGCTCAGGCCGTGCGGGCCCGGCCAGCCCGGGGGCTGCTGCCTGGCTGCCCTCACCTGCGGCCCGAGCCTCGGCTGCTGCTGCCCGGAGCTCGTCCCTAGGCCCGGGCAGCGGGGAGTTGCCGAGGGTGCCGCTAAAGGTGCTGGGTAGGATGATGTGTGTGCTGATTAGTCATAGCAGCGCATACATTCGAGGCATAAATTTAGCCTGGGTTTGTGTTCGAACCGTAGCGTTTGCTCCTTCCTTCAGGAATCATGACCACGTGAGCCAGTGAGTCATGAATAGATCGCGTTTCTCCTCGTTCTGCCCTGGAATCGGTGCTGGAATAGCAGGCGGAAACCAGGCTTATTCCTGCTGGCTGCGGGCTGGGAGCCTTGGAAGCTGGGGCTGCTTTGCTCCTTGTGGAATTCACCTCATAGAGTGCAGGGTTGAGCTGTGGAAAAATGCCGGCGTTTGTGCGCATGATTTGCAAAGAATCGTGGCGGATTCTGGATTTTGCACGGGGGTGCGTGTGAAATCCTTCTTCCCTGCGCTATTGTTCGTGAGAGCTTGAGGAGGAAGCAGTGAAACCTAGACGGAAGGATCCAGCTTTTGTTCTTTGAAATGTCCAGGCACAGCTGAATGAACAAAATACGTCAATCAAGTGACCGTAAAAAGCAAGTGCTTGGGGGGAGAAAAAAGTTGTGTTTTGCACAAAGTATATAGAAATTCGCCATACACGGATGTACCTCTGCTCCAGCTCTTTGTCACTTGAATTCCATTCCTAAACATCTTGCACAGTGTGGTGGAGCATGGAAGGATGGATACAAAACATCCCTCTTAGGAGGAGTTACAGGCTACTTGGAGGAGTTAGAAAGAACCCATGTTGAATTTCATTATTGAGCTGGTTGGGTTCTGCTTTCCAAGGCTTTTGGGTTTTTTGGTTTTTTTTTGGCAAAGATCGGATTTTAGTAGGAAAGAGTAGGACAATCAGACACGATCATGTGAGAGAAGGCTTTAGACAGAGTGTTTTAAGGATGCTGTTAAAATACCCATGTTCTGGAAGTTTGGGTTATAAACTCGTAGTCTCACAGGTTTTTTGGATATGAAGTACTCTTGTAAAGGTTAGTTCCTTCACTGCCAGAGGAATTTAGAGATGGGAAACCCGAAAAAACATGAGGGGAAACGTATTCATACTGTGTTAGGATGTCAGCTGCTCTGCTTTTACACCCTCCTTCCAGGCTACTCCAGCATTTGCTACCCTGGTGTTTGACTATCAGTTTTTCAGTTGTTCTCACTCACATTACCAGTCCTGAAACTTCTGAAATGCTCCATAAAACTGGCTCATCAGCTCGTTCTGCCAGGCTGCAGAACAAGCCTACCCCCACCAGCTGTGGACTTTACCCAGGGATTATTAGTTATACATGTAAGAGGGAGTTTTCATCCCGCCCACTGAATTATGCTTGTGTGAATTAAATAGCCTGTGATAATTACCTTTGTAATCTGTTCTTAATTAGAATGATAAAGGTAAGTGGGCAGAATGATGGTATGTTAAAAAGCTGAACTCCAGTTGATTAACAAAGAAAAATTAAATCCTTTCTCTGAAGTGTATTCTGAAAAAGCTGGGAGAACAAGCAGCTTCTAGTTTGATGGTTTAGTTTTGCTTTCTAGAATTTATTTGTTTTGATTTACATAGAATAAAGGGTGTAAAATCCAGCCACTAGCACCAGGAAGATCAGGAATTCTGCTAACTAGTTGCATTCAGAAGTGTTGGTTAAAAGCATCCAACTTGATACTCCACAGGGGATAAGGTTTCCAGAAAGTGAGAGGCCCCTAATCATTAACCTCTTGAAAGTGCTGGGTGTTGTTTCTAGAAGTCGCTGTTTGCCTTTTTTTAACGAGCCTTGCTTCCTGCTGTCAGTGCTCCAGCAGTCATCCTCTGTTTCTCCCGAAAGCCAGACGAGGTGCTGGGTTTGTGTGCACCGTTTCTCACGAGGGGTTACCCGAGGAACACAGACACTCCTGCACTCTGTTGTTGGAGCAGTGTCTGGATCGTGTGCGAATTCTTGGAGTTGCTGGGATTTCTGTCACCGTGCTGAAACTCACCGCGCAGCAGAGGAGGTTGTGCAGGTGTAATGCAGGTGAAGAACAATGTCGTGCTCATCATTTTTAGTGCCTGAGGGGGAAAAAACCCCCACCTGTTCCTACCCCTTGACTGTATGCACAGGATCCAGAATTAGCAGCAGTTTTTGGAAGTGCATGTTGGCTTGGAAACCTGTGTGAGGAGAAGTCTTTGAGTGAGTGTGGTGACTGCACAAAAGACGAGTGTTAATTTGGGCAAAGAAAGGGGACACTGTTCTCTTTGAAACAGCAATTGCTCCTAATCTTTTTACCGTGCAAATGGGAGAGTTAAACAGGTTTTTAAGCCAGCCTGAGCACCAGTGGTCCAGCCTGTTTTCACTGCAAGCACAGCTTTTGGTGAGGTGGTTAAATCACATACTTTGTTGGGAATTTTGGATTGCATCTCCTCTGTCAGCTCCTGCATGAGTCAAGTGAGCTGGCACGTGAGTGGAGCGTGACCCTGCTTCTCCTGCTGGTGTTGCAGATGTGGAAGGCTACTGCAGGCCACACCGTGTCTGTCAGCCAGGATGACGGAGCTGATGACTGGGAGACGGATCCAGACTTTGTGGTATGGCTTTTGGGGTTTACTGACCTGCCAGGAGCAGGTTCTGGGACACTTCCAGAGGAGCTCTGCAGGGTGGGGGCCGTGTCTTGGCGAAATAAACTGTCAGGAGCAGGTCCCTGGAAGTGGAGGGGAAGTGAAGTTGCTTTTCTAGCACTTGTGGTCCCAGTGACTGCTGGAAGCTTTTGCTGTGAACTCTGAAATGTGTGTAACTAGTGATTTCTTTGGGTGTTTAACTCTCTTTTTGTGTGTGTCCTTCACAGAACGATGTGAGTGAGAAAGAACAGCGCTGGGGAGCTAAAACCGTGAATGGATCTGGCCACCAAGAGCACATCAAGTAAAGCAGCTCTCTTGTGAAATGTATTAGTAGGCACAGTCCCAGGCGACTTTTAATCACCTCATGTTCTCAGTTACTTGTGTCTTCATAATTAAAACAAGAGTCCCTGCAGAAGATTGATTATTTGCCAGATTGCTGGTCTTTCAAATCCCTCAGTGTCTTCAGAGCTGAAATTCAGAGCAGAAATACGGTGTAGGGACTCTTAAATCTTTCTTTGTCACTGGAAGTGTGATTTTTTTCCTGCCTCTGTGTCTGGAAAGGTTCTTTGTGCTGTTTTGGTGCAAGAGCCAGTAGTGCCAGGGGAGGCCCTGAGGGATCTGAGCCGCTCCACTTTGGTACTTTAAGGAAACGTTTGGTCCCTTAATTCTTACACTTTGTGTAGAAAACTGCTACCACCAAACCCTTAAAAACCCTGGCAAAGTAACAAATGGAGCTCTCTGATGGAAAAGCAGATGAGTGCATCACTGAGGGATATGTGAAACAGAAATGATGCATCTCCTGAGTGTTGCATTTCTTACAAAAGGTGCCTAAGACTGAACTATAAAGCAGTTTTAGGAAATGTGTGTGATTGTTGCAGACAGAGGGAGACTGAAGTCTGGTTACTTCAGGGATCAGTGTTACTCTGCCCTGTTCTGAGGGCAGTGGCGATTCCTGCTGGCTGAATTACACCTGAGAAAGCTTAAAACTCGGGTGGGAAGTGCTTAAGGTACAGATTACACCCTGGGTTACCCTTCTTGTGCCTAGCCTGCACTGCCCTCAGTTCAATTCCTGCACATTTTAAGGGATCGCTTTGGGAAGAGGAGGTGCAATTTCCTTACATCTTTATTTTGCAGTGGATTGGTGTCCAGAAATGCTCTGTTAGAATTAGCCCTGTTGCCATAGGGACTGTGTGATAAGAGATGATCCCTGTTCTGAAAAGTTGCCATCTAAATAGAAAGTGTTGGGAAGAATTTAAATTAGGACATGAGGAAAAAAAAATATGTTTCAGGTACAAATCAATTCTAGGAAAAGGATTGTTAAAATAGCAAAGTTTCCTTCCACATTAGTCTTAAGACCAGCAAGTGTCTTTTCTTCTTTTAAACAGCATTTTGCAGTGGGACAAATCCAGTGTCTCAAAATATGAGGAAAGGTTTTGTGCACTGAAAAAATTGGAAGGGCTTGAAAAATACAAGTCATCCAACTTCTAATTAAGATGATATTTTTGCCAGCTTTATATTTTGCATCTTTATGGAGTTGCCTGCTGAAACTTCCTTAGTAAAACTTGCTGCTTGGTTATTTGTCTTTTGAAGTATTCATCAGCTGAGGGAGAATGTATTCCAAGAACACCAGAACCTCAAAGAGAGGGAGCTGCAAACAGGACCAAAAGCTTCCCATGGCTATGGAGGGAAGTTTGGCGTGGAACAAGATCGAATGGATAAAGTAAGTGTGAATGGGGCTTCCCTGGGATGAAGTGATAAGTGAAGTGATAAGCCTTGCCTTACCACTCTGTGTAAGCTGAGCTTGTTCCAGCTTTGCTCTGGGATGTGCAATGGCCCCACATTTGGGGGGGGAGGGGGGCAATCAATGGTTTTGATTGATGCCAAGTCGTGAGAGGATTCCCCTGGAGTCAGGATTCAAGTTTTTAAATTTATGTTCCTAAATTAACAGAGCGCTTCAGGCATTAATAAATCCAGTATGATCTTTCTGTTTGGATGCTGTGCCAGCTCTTCCATGCATGTGGATAGAGACTGCCAGAAAATGAAAAAAAGATGTGCTGCTGCATTAAAATCAGAGGGCAGCTCATGTGAACAAACTGTGAACAGTGACAAGTAATGCAAGTATTTAAAATATCATTGTACTTCAATCAGATGGTAGCTTTTTATATAAGGAGTTGATGGCTGCTTATGTTACACTGTTAAAAAAATTATAATTCTTAATATATTTGCTGTAGTCATGTAATAAATAGACATATAAACTTCTGGCTACTTTCTTTCATGAGCTCTGTTAGAATAAGAATCAAACCATTCCTGAATAAGAAAGTTTTCTTACTTTATTTACTTTCTGTGCTCTTGGTAACTTGACAGCCTTAAATTTTTGCTGGATTCCTGTATTCCAGGGTTAATTGCTGTCCAGTCCTCAGTGGGCCTTTGAAACAGGCTAACCTTTGAATCTGAGGAAAGGAATTGCTGAGCAGATTCAACTACCAGCCCTGTTCTGCTGCTGCTCTCTAGTGTCAGCAGTTTATCCCTCACCTGTGTCCACAGGGAAAAAGAAAGGAACCAAAGTCAGCAGTGTTTCTCATAGGCCAGAATTAATCATGGGGGAAAAACATGCTGGTCATGCCCATCTGAGCGATGCTGGTGGCCAGAGGTGTTCATGATTTATGTTTGTAATAAATCTTTCTCCCTTGTAACTGTAGTTCTGAAGCCTTGTGGCTGAGATGTCTCCTTTGCAGGTATCTGTGCAGGTGTGCTGCTCTTAAAGCTTGGCTTTAAAGCTTGGCCATTCAATCAGGGTCACTGCAGCGTTGTCATGGTGCAGGGTTTTGCTGCATTTAGGGCAAAACCTTGGTGCTGAGTTAAAATGAACAGTTCCATCACTCTGTGTGCCATACCTCCCGAGCTGGTTTAAAATGTACAGAAAAAATTATGAGGGTGTTTTACTCTGAAATACAGATTTCCAAGAAAATTATTCTTTTAAGTCTTTTCTGAAGGGGGATTTGTTGTAATGCTTGGTATTTGGTGAAATGCAGAAAGTCCTGGTACCACGAAGAAAACGCCACGTTTATACCTCAGTTGGTGTAACAAAAGGGAGATTATGTAAAACCACATAACCTCTGGAATTTTCAGAGCTTCGTGTTTTTCCTAAGTGTAATGGGAAGAATAAAGGGAGGTGGGAGCCTTTGCTGTGACATTTAACAGATATTCTACTACAGAACACCTGCAAGATGAACGGGAGTGTGATTGTTTCAGTCAGGAAAAGAAGGGAGCTTTTGTAATGCTTTTGAGTTAAAGCAGTGTCCTGCTGTTGCCATCCTTGATCTATTACCTGGCAGTAACTTCAGCCAGTGATGCTTTGCTTCCCTACCTGCTGGGAATGTTCCCTCCAGCACCTGTGTGGAAGAAAAAGAGCAAGCACTGTAAAATCCAAGTTACTTAGGTGTGCAGGCACCTCGTGTCCTCAAAGTAATTCACCTTGGTGCAGCTGCCTGGCACCAAGGATTATCCAGGGTTGGATTGAACTGATGAATTGCTCTGGCCAGTTCCCAGTGTTGGCACTGGGCGAGGAAAAAGCACTTTTGCTCGAGGTGTGAGGCTCCAGCATCAATTCCAGGAGCTGGAAGGGCTCCCCAGCACTAGGTCAGTGTAACACTAGCAAAGGCTGTGTGAAGGCGCTTCCAGGTGTGTAATTACATATCCCTGTGTCCTGCCAGTTGTGGTGGGATGGATGGAGCTCAGCCTCTGTTCAGCTCAACTTCCAGGGCCAGGATGCAGGGCTGGGATACCTTTGGCAGAGGTGTGAATGCATCTCCTCATGTTCAATGCCATGTTGCAAGTGAGGAAGATGCCTAATTCTGATTTATGCCTCCCTAAACCAGTGGCAGCTGGCTTTGTTGTATTTGTTGCAGTCCCCCCGTCAGCTAAAACAGATCCCTAAATACAAGTGCCTAAACACAAGGCTGTGTGTTTCACCTGGAACTCACTTCAAATTGTGCATGAACACCACCAAGACTCCCTCTGTACCTGTCTTGTTTACATTCCTGTGCTTTCTGAAGTGCAAATGCAGGGCATAAAGTAGTCCTCATGAAATGCAGTCACTTCCCTTGCCTAGGCTGGATTGGTAGCATGGCAACATCCCTGTGGAGACTTCCCAAGTGAAGTAGGGATTTCCAGGGAAGTTGGTTTCAGCAGGAGGACTGGCAGTGATGCATGTTGGTAACAAAACTCACCCTCAGGTTGCTGGGTGCAGTGTTTTGTCTGACACACAGACCTGTGTAGAACTGCTGTCTCTGAACTTAACCAATTTCTTCCAGTCAGCTGTTGGACACGAATACCAATCCAAACTTTCTAAGCATTGCTCCCAAGTGGATTCCGTGAAAGGGTTTGGTGGCAAGTTTGGAGTACAAACCGATCGAGTTGACCAGGTGAGTGATTTCATCTCCTCCTGCAGCCACTCACAGTGGTTGATTTCCTCCTTTTGTACATAAAACTGCAAAATTCCAGTGCCTTAGGATGCTGGTGTGGGCTGCTCTTCCTGCTCTTTTTGAAGTTTAGCAGAAGCTAACGCTGACTGTTACGGAGATGAATGACTGTTTAAAGCAGAGTAGAAAAAATCCCTCGTGGGAGATTGAGATGAGTTGAAAAGAAAGCTGAGAAGAGCTGTTAAAATACTACTTTTTTTGTGTTCTTTGACAAGGTCAGTGAATGCTGTAGCAGGAGGGGTTTGGGGATGGTTTGTCCTGTATCTTAACATGAGCGACTGGGCAGGATAATTAATGTCCTGTTCCAAGACTCCGTAACAATCCCTGCATGGAAATGCTGGATTTTTATCATACTGAATTGCTGGACCTGGCAAGGCCAGACTGGAGTGTGCTGCTGGTACAATTTGCCTTGGCAAGGGAGGACAAAACCCCTGGCCATGAACGCATGCACTAAATTACCATGTAAATGCATATGGCCCCTAAGTTAAATAAGTATTTATGCCCCCAATCCAGAAGGTCAGAGCAGTATGGAAGGACACAGGAACTTGCCATGCTCTTTGTCCACTGAAGTGCGTGCAGTTTTTCTCCTGATGCCTAACTCTGTCACACATGTCATTTTATTTCTCTTCCAGTCAGCTGTTGGGTTTGAATATCAGGGCAAAACTGAGAAGCATCCCTCCCAAAAAGGTAAAGTGGGGAGGTGGTCACCTCTGTGAGCACATTTTCTGTAGAAGACAGAGTAGATTCTTTCACTGTGTGGAAAGTTCCTCGTTTAGTGAGACCTCGGCGTGGCATTCTCAGTGAATCAGATGGTGGGTTTGGTGGAACAGGAGGGGAAAAAATGAATTTCCGAGCAGTTTCATGAGTTGATGAGGTTTTAAGACAAGGAAATAGTGGGTCGTCAGGAGTCTTATTTTTCTTTCTGAAGTGAGGTTCAAGGACATGTCAGGAAGACTGGGAGTTGCTCTTTGCTGTATTGCACCCTGTGGGAAATGGGGAATAAATTTAATAGGAACCATCATAAGCTATAGGAATAAATTTAATAGGAACCATCATGAGCTATAGGACGGTTGCTTATCTTGTGTTTAAAATGAAACTGAATGTTGTGGGCTAAAGCATTAGTAATACGTCAGCTCTGAAATAACTTGTTTTTCCCCTCAATTGCTAGGCTATGCTGTATCCATGACAAGTGCCTTCATGCTGTTTTCATTGTGCTTTACTCTCAATGCAGACTACTCAAGTGGTTTTGGTGGAAAATACGGAGTACAGGCTGACAGAGTGGACAAGAGTGCAGTGGGGTTTGATTACCAGGGGAAAACTGAGAAACACGACTCCCAGAAGGGTGAATAGACACACATGTGTTAGCAGGCTCCTTCCCTGATGCTGTAGGCACTGCCCATAGGCCATGTTGTAAAATACTCATGTTTTACACCTCTTGCACTCCCAACCTGCTGAAAGGTAACGCTGGGTAAAGTTTATGTTGCTGAAAACCTCAACTGCTGAAAAAAGAAACCTAAAAAAAGGTCAGTTCTGCCTGGTTTTAAGGGATGGTCCAGGGCACGTGGGTTTGTCTGGAGGTTTTTTACATCTCCTTTTGAAAACCTGTAAATCAAAGTATTCAGACTGTGAGCAGTTTAACCACCACAGAGAAGTGCTTCGAAAAGAATCAGCTGTTTGTGGATTAAAACATTTATCAGTTAGCAACTTTTAGAGTTAATATATTTTGTGTTCCTGGTCAGGTTTCCAGGCATATCTCATCAAAAATCGAGCATTTTATTGAAAAATGGTGACAATTTGCCATCTGTTTTCTGTTTATCCCAAAGAAATGTTTGCACTCTAGAAATGCTAGCAAGGAGCAGGGGGTGTTTAAAAGCATCCAGGCTGTTGCTGAGACAGGTTTTGAAGTTCACTTTGCTGTAAGTGTCTTCAGAATTTTAGCAAGGTGTCAAGCAGCTGAACTGCTGGTATTGCCCAGCGAAATGCAATTTTATTTTCCATCCTGGAGAATGTATTCTGAAGGATTTCTGACTTCAGTGTCTGAAATCAAGTTTAACTGAGGGTGTCAGTGCTTCTTTTAAAACATGATGTAATGCTAGCAGCCCTGATTATCACAATTTCTCAAGGTGATGATGGTTTTGTTGCTGAACACTTACAAACAAAACTCTTCCCTCTTATCTCTAGATTATTCCAAGGGCTTTGGTGGTAAATACGGTGTCGACAAGGACAAAGTGGATAAAAGTGCTGTTGGCTTTGAATATCAAGGCAAAACGGAAAAACATGAATCACAGAAAGGTTTTTATTATCTTCTCTAAAAATAGCACCTCAGACCCTTTTAGACCTGGGAAAAATACTTTGTTTGTGGGGTTTTTTTTGGGTGGGAGTTTTTAGATTTTTGTTTTTATTGTGGTACGTGTGTGTTTGCCCCGTGTGTGTGCGGATTTTGGATCCCCTTAAAAGAGTGAGTGTATTATGAACAGGGCAGCTTATTCCCTAACGTGTTCCTGGTTTTGCTACTGAACGCAATTTACAGCTACGAATTGCAATAATGTTTTCTGAAAACTTCACAGATTATGTGAAGGGCTTTGGAGGCAAGTTTGGCGTGCAGACAGACAGACAAGACAAGTGTGCCCTTGGCTGGGACCACCAGGAGAAGGTGCAGCTGCACGAGTCCCAGAAAGGTACAGCAGCTCTCAGTTCCTTTGCTGTTCTTCCTGCCTCCCCTCCTTGTGACCTCCCGTTGCCTGTGTGAGCCCCCTGCCCTGGTGTCTGCGGGCACAGCCTCCCAGGAGCTGGCCTGAGGCTCCTTTCCTCTGTCTGGGTTTTGCTGTCACTGGTTGAAGTGGTGGCTGCAGAGCAGCTTTGGCACAGCTGACACCCAGCCCCTCCAAGTCCAGGCTCAGGGCTGAATTCTCCCTTTATGAGCCTGCAAGTAGCCTGGATTATTTTCCTTTTTCAGTTGAGTTGTGCAAACCACAGGTTAGGAATTCCTTTGTGCTTTCCTCAAATAATTTTTCCCTTCTGGATTCTGTTGTGTATATCCCTGTTTTCATGCAGGGACAGTCTAAAATCAAATGCAGTCCTTCTTCCTGGCCTGTGGGGTACCCTCTCCTGTGAAATACTTGGTGCCCAGTAAAAATACAACTTCCTGTAAAATGCATCACTGCTCTTAACTTAAATTAATGTTTTTAAGTAATGAAATGAAAACTGTTCCTCAGAATATTGTTCTGTTGGGTGCTCCAGCAGATTGGTTGTGAGGGGATTGCCTGAAGCCCTTTTTTCCTGTGCCATCCCTCATTTTATAACACACATATGTATTTATATTTATAAATGTGTATATATATATGTAAACGGCTGTGCCCTAGGCAGCAGTAGGGAATGATCAGCTCTTAGCTGAAACCTTTTTCTCCCTCGAGCCGTGTGGCAGCAGGAATATTCCTTCCTTTAAGGAATATCTGGAGGGTGGTCTCTGTGGAGCCCATCTTCACACCTCTTTAAGAGTCAGCTCTCTGTACAAATGTTAACCACGCTGATGAAGGAAGCTCATTTGATTCTCTTGTATGTTTTGGTGTTTATTTTGTTTATTCTCTTGTATATTTTGTTGTTTTGTTTGGGTGAACAGATTAGCTGTGTGCCTGTGTTCATACCTTTGATCAAATGCAAGTGCATTATGCAGTATGGATGAAAGATGTTGAGAAATGCTTTTTTTCTGTGACTTCAGAACGGTGTTCTTATATCTGATAAATCAGCTCAAGTTGAGACTTTTTTTCAATTTACTTTTACAGAAGTGTCTTGAGATATTTCTTTTTTTTCACCATCCAAAATTGCTGATAATTGAAAATATTGCAGAAATTATTTTGAGTGTCTCTGACTAAACTTCTTTATTTTCCTGCCTTGGTTTTAATGTGTCCCATGTGGCTTTTTCAGACTATAAGAGTGGTTTCGGAGGGAAATTTGGTGTACAGACAGAAAGGCAGGACCCATCTGCTGTGGGGTTTGATTACAAGGAGAAACTAGCCAAGCATGAATCTCAACAAGGCACCGTTTTTTCACTTGTTACTTTCTTACCAGTGCAGCCACTTCTCACACAGTCTGAAATAGTTCTCTGAGTAGATCAACGCCAGGAATGTGCAGGCACTTTCTTGCGCTTCTGTCCTTCCATGATCCAGCAGTTTTCTTCATTTTATCCTTCAAGTAATTACCTAAAGCAAGCCTGTGTTCAGGAAACCCAGTGTTTACTCAACAGCTCTGCAAAATCCTGAATTCGTTAATAGCTCTACATGTAGGGTGATAATAACATTATTGTTAGTATGATTTTAACGAAGTCAGTTTTAGAGAATAAATATAAAGTTTTGCCTGGATAAATTGGTGGAAAAATATTCAGATAATGACCATGCATGTAACCATTAACAAGCAATGGGCTGTGGCAAGATAATTTAAAAATGATTGTAGTCTTTGAAAGAAGTAGGGAATGTTTGTGGTTCTTGGGTGAGCAAATGCTGTTATAATGCTCTGTTTATTCATTGTGAAATAGTTGGGGTACAGCCCATGAATTCCTGGTTTTCCCTTATCTTAAAGTGAGGAGTCTGGAGCAGGAAAATGTAAGTGTAGTATATTTATTCTGGCTGAAAATACATACAAAGCTGAAGAAAACGAGGGTGTTCATTGATAGCTGATATTTTCCTGTGCTACAGTGACGCACACTCAGACTTTGAGAGCCCGAGTGCAAACACTGCAGTGGCTGGCAGGGAGAGCCAGTGGTGTGGGGGCTGAGAGGAGCAGGGCTTGTATTCCAGGGATGGATAGGAAAGCCTGTCCATGGAGAGAGTGTGAGGGCACATTCCTACAGCTCGCTGCCACCACAAAGAGGTGTTTTTCCAGCCACACACTCTTGCTGCTGCTGTTGTGCTGCTCTGGTGCCCCTCAGAGGTTCCCGTGGGAGCAGAAACCTGCTCCTGTCCGGGTTGGTTTGTTGTTTTTATCAGCATCACTAGTGAGTGAATCTGACGTGGGAGCGGGACAAGGGCTGAGATCAGCACCAGCTGGGAGGAAGAGTGTGCAGCTCAGGGCTGGTGTGGGATAGCACAGCCACCCATTTCTGTGCTGGCGAGCTGCTTTAGGCAGCTGAAGCTGGCCTGTGGAATTGCCCCTTTCCACCTGTAGAGCAGGAGTTGTCTCCAATGGCTTTAATATTCACCAGTGGAGGATCACAGCCAAACCCAGTGGAATGAGAAATTTGTTACATTTTCCTGCCATTCATAGAATTTACCAAGCTAAAGAGCTGAAAAAAAAAAAAAAAAACAAAACCAAAACACCCCTGTGGTCACTGAAGTCTCCTTTGAGCAAAGCCAAATGGCTCAGGCTCCATGATTACTGCAGAGGGCTCCGAATTGGTGCTGTCAAAGGCTGTGTTACAGAAGTGATGCATCAGAAGGGCTCCTACTTTTACTCCTTGCTTGATCCCTAATCAATCCTCGGCTTCATGTTCACTCAGGGAATGCATGTGGCCCACAGTCTGTCATCTGCTGGTCTTCCTGAGGGCTCCTGGGCTTCTGTGTCCTCTCTGCATCAAAGCCAAGTTGCATTTTCTCTGGTGGCTGTCGCTGTGGCTCTGCATGCAGCTCAGATGGCTCTTTGCACCTGAGGTGGCTGTTTGCATTGGGCAGCAAGGCGGGAGGGGCACCAGACTCCCTGCTCTGACCTTTTTTGTCCTGCCTTCAGATTATTCCAAAGGATTTGGAGGGAAGTACGGTGTCCAGAAGGATCGGATGGACAAGGTAGGTTCCTTCAAAGAGCCATGACTTCAATAGTCTGTGGGGCTGCAGAACAGCCTGGTTGGATCTGCACTGCTCAGCGCTCTATTTCTGGACACTTCTCCAGTCTAAGAGCAGAGTTTCGTGCTTTTCTAAACGTTTAAAAAGCAAATTTATACACACAGAGCTGATGCCAGCTTACGTGGATTAGAACACCAGCAGCTCCACAATGTATGTTTAGGGTATTGCCTTGCTTTTAGTTCTGATGAGTCACTCATAAACTTTTTTTTTTTAATTAATAGGCTTTTGATGTGTTTAGAACTGCCCCTGAAGATTAATTCCTTCTGGTTTGACTTGCGGAAAGGATTATTCCGTTTGTCAAGTTTTGATTCTTCCTGATTTGGTTTTGATGTTCTGCAAAAAGCCTTAGGGGACAGTATTACAGTAAAATATCTCAGATTGAGGCTGTGTGAATGTCTTCATGAATTTGTGGCGGTTTTAACATGTATCCTTTTTGTCCTTACTGATAGAATGCAGCAACTTTTGAAGATATTGAGAAACCAGCATCAACTTATCAGAAGACCAAGCCAGTAGAAGCTGGTAAGGCATTGGCCCCAAATCCTTTCTTTGGAGGTGATAATGTCCAGAATCCTGGGATATTGGTGTAGTAAGTGCTGAGTAGGGATCATCCAGAGGGAACTGCTGCATTTGCAGCTCTTTAGCAGCCTCAGATACTCTGCCTCCCTCCTTTAGAGGTTGTTTTGCTTTGTTCCAGTTTGTTTTTTCTCTTGATGCTGGTCGGAATTAAGGAAGGGAGAATAAAAAGCGTGAGAAGAAGGAAGGAGTAAGGGATAATGAACTGTGTAGGGGAGTGGTGGAGGTTGTATCATGAAGGAGAGGAGGGAGAAGCATTACAGAGGTTTTTTCGGAAGACTCTTGGTGCACAAGAGGTTTGAGCTGGGAAGGGGGAGGAAGAAGGTAGGGCTTCCCTGACTGGGCTGTGAGCTCAGAGGGCAGAAAAGCAGAAATTTGTAGCAAAAACTCATTCTGGGCTACCTTTATGTAGAAGCTGAGACATGATTTGACCTGAATTCTTTTCCATGTCGCAGTTGCTAATAAAACAAGCAGCATCCGAGCTAACTTTGAGAACTTGGCCAAGGAGAAAGAGCAGGAAGACCGAAGGAAGGCAGAAGCTGAGAGAGCCCAAAGAATGGCCAGGGAGAAGCAGGAACAGGAGGAGGCTCGGAGGAAACTGGAGGTCAGTAAAATTCAAATCCCATTGGAGCAGCCTGGTTTCAGTGCAGTGCTGGGAGAAAAGGACATCTCTGAGAAAAGGTATTTTCCTTCTTTCCAGCTGGGCTTTGAAGCTCAAAGTGTGTGTTTGTGCCTGTGCTTTGGCTGTGTGTGACTCCAGCCTGGCCTTTTCCTCCTGCACTTCTGCCTTTTGGCAGTCCCAGCTTCCCTTTGGGCACGGAGGAGCTCGTGAGGGGAGAGCTCTGTGGTCCCCCAAAAGCCCTGCATGTTCAAGAAGTTTAACCCCATGGTGATAGCTGGTGATGCTGTTCCTTTGGGATCAGTGTTTTGGGGATGGAAGTGATGTAGCACACAGCCAGAAGATTAGGGGACGATAATCTTCCCAACGTTAATTGAATCTTAGTTAGGGAATTTAAAAAATTGGCTTAGCGTTGGCATGGGTAAAAGCTTTGTGATTTTTGTGTTATTCATGAGCAAGGTAATTCCAGGACGTGTTTAGTCAGAAACTGCATCTTACCTGCTGTGTGGAATTTGCATATTTGTTTAGATCAGTTTATATTAGAGGCGACTAAGGCCTGATGTAACTAATTTGTTTTAAGAGTACAAAAAGGTGCCTGGTAGGCTCTCTTCCTCTAAAACGATTGCTTTTTTGTTTTGTTTTGTTTTATTTTTTATTTTTTCTTATTTCCCCTTTTCCTCTCAGCTTATCACCTGTTTTGCCTTGTGGCACCACGATGTGCAGTGTGAGCATGTGTTCACTGCAGAGCTGTAGCACAGGCGGAATGGGCTCGTCTTTGTGCATCAGTCTAATGCTGCCTTTCCTCCACGTGGACTTTTAACACCTTCCCCCAAACACTCCTGCGGTTTCTTCACTGTGCTGGAGAAAAGCTGGGAGAGGAAGAGGTCATGGAATGGTTTGGGTTGGAAGGGACCTTAAGGGCTTATGTCTTTTTGGTTTTATTCCTTTGTTATCTCAGGAATTACATGATTTCTTTGCTGGTATTTTTGCTCTAAGTGTGGGTTAAATCTAAGCCATTTTGCTGGATTTTTCTTGCGTTTCATCAATGATTCTGTTGCCTGGACACATTTGAAGTTTTTCCCCCAAAGCTGGTATTTAAATTTCCCCGTAACCAGATGATTAATGTTCTTACAGCCTGAACGTCTCCATGGTTAATTGTGGGATTCTGCAGGCACAGACAGGGGGGATGAGGTTGAGGGGAGCTGAAATGGCACTGCTGGCACTGCCCCTTGCTCCCAAGCTGAGCATGGGGAGGGCAGGGATGTGATCCACAGCATCCACGGATAGTGCAAAGGGCGGGCACGGACTCTGACTGGAGTGAGCTTTATTCCTGTCAGGGAACTCCTTCACACCAAAGGATGAAGTCTCACTTTCAGAGGGTATGTGGGCACACACACTCCCACCACGGGAATGTGCATATGGACTGCATTCCTTCCAGAGCCCTGTTTACTGGTGATCCTCGTTCTGGTTTGCTTCTCACAAATGTCACGCAGTCAAAGAGTGCTCAGGGAGCTCTTCTTTGATGGCTGGGTTGAGTCAGTGCTGCCTCACGATTCCACTCTGCTCTGCTGCCTTGGAAAAAAATGCAGGATGCTCTTTCACACAGAGCATTTCACTGTGGAACAAAACCCAGCCTGAGGGGGACCGTGCAATTTAAATGTTTCATGGCAATTACACTGTGTCTATCCTAAACTATAATCTGGATTGCAGACCCATTTCCTAGGACAAATTAGTCAAACTGTCGCCACGTTTGACATCATTAATGGATTGATACTGCTTAATTTGTCCCCAGACTTAGGTTTGCCTTGTAATAATCACTTTGCTGGTGCCTTTTTATCTTTTTTATCTGTAGCACAGAAGTTAAAAGTGGGGGAGGGTTTGCATCAGGAGAGACTTTTTCCAAAAAGCACAGCACTAAGCTTTGAATTGTCTTCAAAGCTGGCTCTGCTCTCAAGACACACTTTGCTTTCTTTGTTAGATGTATTTTTTTCTGACCTGTGACAAGCAAAGGAAAGGAAGAATTTTTTGGAACAGAGTCCTACCACTTCATCTCTGTACTGCCATTTCTCCTGAGAATCCTCTGGGGTGTTACAGTTTGATGGGCCTAAACTACTGGAGTGCACAGATTCCCATTGCACACATCCTCTCTTCTTTTTTTCAATGAAGAAGACAGTTTGGCCCTGGATTCATGGTTTTCTTTTCCCCTGTGGTAAAGAGAGGCAAAATGAAAGCTACCTGTTGAAATAGTTACCTTTTTTAATGTCATGTGAGCAACACAGCATTTCTTGCACTTTGGTGTCCTGCCTCCCTAATGAGTGGCTTCCCAATGATTGTGGAATTGCCCTTTGATTCACAGGTGGGATGGCACAGCATGAAGCACTTGAGTGCCAGAACAGATCCACGTTCTTTGTGTCACAGAACACAATAGCAATTCTGCTTTTATTTCTACCGCATCTCTTAACTCCTCTGAACATTTGAATCCCTCACTGTCACTGTGTAGGACCCACTTCTGTCTGAGCTGTTCAGTCCTTTGCCTTGGCAGGAAGTTTTGCAGACCTGACAGAGCTTGCAGGACCATTTCTCATTAAAGGCAGTTCATCAGCTGTGCACCCAGAACGTGTGTGGGCTTCAGGTTCTTTGAACTCAGGCTGAAATGGGACACGAGGCCCAGCCAGCTGATGAGCAGAATGAATACACTGAGCACCAAAACCCTGCAGC
The DNA here is from genome assembly GCA_013397865.1 of Struthidea cinerea. Taxonomy (NCBI): domain Eukaryota; kingdom Metazoa; phylum Chordata; class Aves; order Passeriformes; family Corcoracidae; genus Struthidea; species Struthidea cinerea. Next base: position 318,726 of record VZTI01001242.1, read on the forward strand.
TCCTGTGGAGATGGGCCAAACAACACTGGTGCTCTGTTTTTCAACACAGGCATGCACACGTGCCACGGGGCTTTCGCCTCTTCTCTCTTTTCTCTTGCGCTTCTGACGCGCTGCTCGGCCCAGCCAGCCCAGTCCTCCTGTGACCACAGCAGCTCATTGCAGGATGTGCTGCCTGTCCTTCATTCCGGAGGGTTGTCTCTTGGTCATCTCTTTAGTGACTGAACTGCGCTGAAGTTTTCCTTTCTCCTGGGTTTAGGAGCAAGCTAAAGCCAAGAAGCAGACGCCTCCAGCCTCCCCTGTCACGCAGGTGGCGGAGCAGAAGGCGCCCTCCAGCCCGCTCTACGAGGTTCGTTGGGATCACCTTCGGGGCGTGGGGTTTGATCCTGAGCGCGGGAACCTCTTCCAAAACCCTGACAGAGCTCCGCTGTCTTCCTGCAGGATGCAGTTTCCTACGAGGCAGGGTCAGCCTACAAGAGCTCCAGCCCATCCTACCCGGCTGCCCGGGAGCCTGAGGCTGGCTACAAAGCGGCGGAGCCGGACTACCAGGAAGCGGTGAGCCAGCGGGAGGCGGAGTACGAGCCAGAGACTGTCTATGAGGTGGCAGGAGCAGCAGACCACTACCAAGCAGGTTTGTTTCTCACAGCAAACCCCTTAAGATAAGGATTATTTCCTTGTGCAAGAGCTTACTGAGCAGTGGTGCCGGTAGCACTCTGTCCTAGTTTTCTAAACTCTCAGTCCGATGAGACTTTCTGCGTTCCCCGCCAACAAACTTTAATTAGGAAATTAATATACGGCTGCAGCAAGGTGTTGGAAGTTACTTAACTTCTGTGAGATGATGTTGGAGTAATTACAGTGCTCTCCAGGGCCTCAGTTCAAAAAGAAATTCGGGGTAACCATTCCCACCCCATGGAATGTAGCTCAACGTGAGAAGAAAGCACCGAGCTGGAGATGAAAGGTGTGCCGAGCCAGCAAAAAAATCCAATCAACAATTCTTGGAGTTTGAAATTGATGTGTTGTGTTTGTGCCTGTGAGGGAGCAGAGTGGGGATCTATGAAACTGCAAGAGTAAGGTTCTTTTGAATTCCTGGGTTTTTCTCACCTCTTCTGGTTCCTAAATGAGGTGTGAAGGATGAACCTGCTCTGGTACAAAAACTGGGGATTTGAAACAGGCCCCTTTCTGCCTCCCCAGCACGCGCCACTTGTATTAATTATTCTCTTACACGGTGGTCTTGAGCTCAGCTGTCCTGTCACGTTTTACAGAAGCAGTGCAGGGCTGATTGTTTTTATGTAGTCCTGTACTAAGTGTCTCTTGTAAGTGCTTCCTTTCATGCTTCAGTCACGTGTGATTTAGGGAAAAGCTCCATGCAGAAGGAACAGCAGCACTGCCGAAACCTAGCATGGGTTGTTCCCTGCTTCCTGTGTGGGTTAGCAGTGCAACTGAAGGAGAGGCACCACAGAAAAGAGCTGAGGGTGATAATGTGCTTCGTGTTTTAATTGTTCTCCTCTCCTCTCTTCAGAAGAAAATGCCTACGATGAGTATGAAAATGAGCTTGGGATCACAGCCATAGCCCTTTACGATTACCAAGCTGGTGAGCAAAGCTCTTGTTTTCACCCTTTGGCTTTGAGTACTCCGTTCTACACAAGATAAATCTGGATTTTTCCTTTGCCTTTTATGTCCCTTGTAGTGGCAAATGAAAAGTCAGGGATCTGGGGGTTTGACAACAGCGCGGAGACGCTTGCGTGCGTTACCGGGTGCTGTCTGTGGGAACGGTGGGAGTTTCCAAAAAGCTCTTTCACCCACGTGCTGGGGCTGTTGTGAGCCTTTGCTTGCGTGAGTGCTGACCCTGTTGGGCTCTCCCTGCAGCGGGTGACGACGAGATCTCCTTCGACCCCGACGACATCATCACCAACATCGAGATGATCGACGACGGCTGGTGGCGGGGCGTGTGCAAGGGCCGCTACGGCCTCTTCCCCGCCAACTACGTGGAGCTCAGGCAGTAGGGGCTCCACTGCTGCTGATGCCTTAATTCCCCAGTCCGCACACACGACTTCTCACACTACAGACCACGAGGCTTTCCCGAGGATGGAGGGGGTGGTATACATATGGCTTTTATATTTAATACTTTGCCGATGCTTTTTAAAACGTTCATGCCACAGAAATCGCTAATACATTGTAACTACTCCGTCTGTCACCGAGGGGCTCTTGGGATTTATTTTCATCTGGAAACGTTTCTTCTCTGCCAAATTAGCCAAGCCTTTTGGAGGACAGGTAGCTGTCTGCTGTGATATTGCATGTTTTACTCCTAAGTGAGCAGATTTACTCAAGTGTTCAAGTCTAGTTAGTCTTCCACTAAGCGTTTGCAGCTGAGAAAGTCCTGGCTATGCAGGTTGTTTGCATTTCCACCAAGTGGGGAGGACTGGGGAGGTGCAGAGTTGGGGTTTTATTTTATTTTCTTTTCTTTTTAATTCTTTTCTTTCTTTTCCAGATAGTGCTTTTAAAAAACAGAGAAAATGCTTGAAAGTTGCAGCTAATGGCAGTTAATCAAATACTGTCCAGTATTTATGGAATATTAATGTTATGAAGGAAACAGTCTGGTACTTTTTCTGTCTCTTTTAAAGGGAAGTTCCTTGGCTCTTGAATTATTTTTTTTTTCCTCTTCTTTAATTATTTTTTCTTGGTCCTGCTCCTCCTGCTCATGTTATCCCAGAGGAGGGCTGCAAACTCCCTAGCACTGATTGTCCCAAATTCCTTTACTTTTTTTTGGTTTTGCTTCACCCTCCTCTTTTCCCAGGAAAACTTGGAAAAGTTACTGTGCAAGTGTTAAGTCACCCAAGGAGATTCCTGCTTGTTCAGAAGGAAACTGGCATCCAGACCTGCAGGAATATTCCCATTGCTGTACGTGTGAGGAAAAGGCAGAAGGGGGGAAGTTGCAGTTGGGTTGTGTGTGTGGTGCATCCATGCTCATACAGGGACAGGCCTGCTGTGCAGTAGTGACACTTTATGGAACCATTTTTGAGTTAAGGAATGTTAATCATTGGATTTGAAACTCATGTGAATGATCTCCATTTTTAAACCAGAGAAGAGATTTTTTTTTTGTGTGTGTTCAACAGAAACTGCCAGTACTGTTCTGCTAAACAACACAATTAAACCTGTTTGGGTTTTGTTTTGTTTGGGGTTGTTTTTTTTTTTTTGCCAAAACTGAAATTCCTGTCGCTCTAGAAAGCTGATCACTGCAGGTTTAGGGTCCCTACCAAAGATAGCAAGTTGCATCTAGTAGTGCACGTGTTCAATGTCTGTACTGTCTGTTTCCACCTTCTGGTCAAAAGGAAAATGGCAAATCTGGTGTAGCAGCCAAGAAAGAAGGCAAAGAATTCTTCTCAACTCTTAAGTTTGGACCAATAGAATATATTCACAAAATGGTGAAATGTATGGTGTATCAAGGAGGAAGGCATCATCTTGAACCAGTTCTTGGATGGTTGGGACAATCCTTCATGAATGTCACGTGTGTGTCATGATTATTATTACTATTTTTCTCTCCTTTCCATGGTCTCATATCTGTGTTGTACTTGCATTACTAGGGTTGGGTTTTATATGCAGTTTATTTTATCCAATTTTGCATAGAACACCTCATAGGGATATGATTTTTGTAAATTAAATATTCAATAAATTTTTTGAACCATTTGCATGGAATATTTATTTTTTTTTAATAATTTTCTTCTGAAAAATCTCAGCACCAGGCTCAGCTTTGGCTTTTGTTTTATGTGCCTGTTACTTCTGCTATGAAGACCAGTGAGCTGTGGGGGTTTGTGGCTGCTCCTGGATTTTGGGAATGCTGGGGGCACCAGGGCACTGAGTGCTCTCGCAAACACAGCTGTGGGTTACATCAAATAAACTCTTCCATCCCTTTGAAGCTGTTCTGCTCTTGTTCATGGCAGGGTGGGTCCTTCCCAAGGCTTTGCTCCTCTCAGTCCTGCCTGTGGGAAGGTCCTGCCTTGCTGCCCAGGTTTTACAGTTCCAACCCTGAGCTGCTCTGGGAATCTGGTGTTTGATGCGCCACTGGAAAGGCCGAGGAAGAAAATCCCAACAGCCTTTTTAAAATTCTTTAATGCTGCTGGTTATTAATGCTGCTTGTTACTGATGGATTGCCTCACCTCATGGGGAAGGCTTCGTGGAGTGGAGAAATTCTCAGTCATGAGACACCCTTGGCTGTTCCAGGCTGCTGTTGATTTTTAATTTAAAGAGACTTTCAATAGCAAGAATCAACTGAACTGGGTTTGTTTGTTTTTTTTTTTTTAATTTTAACCAAAGAAGAGGAGCAGGAGTCAGGGGAAATCACCAGCTGAAGCACGGGGAGCATCCCCAGGTGGGGTTTGGCTTTGCAAATGCAGGCTTGAAGCCACCTGTGGTTTTCTGAGACACTCCAGTCTGCACCAGGAGCTTTCCCAGTGCATCCTGTGGATGTTGAATACTCCAACTCTTCCCCTTACTGCCGGCTTTTCCTTGTTAGAAAGGGATGTGGAGCCTCCAAAACTCAGGCTGCAGTAACGTCCATTTCTACCACCAGGATGCTCATGGCGTGGTGCTGCATTTGTGCTGAATTTGAAGCAGCTTCTTCAAATTCCGTTCACGCTGAGCACATTTGTACAGGAGCTGCTGCAAAGTTCCTGGGTGAAAGAGAAATGGATACATTAATCCATGGGAAGAGAGCAAGAATCGATTGGTCTCGAGGCCAAGTGTAGAGTACTGCCCTGGAGGGCTTCCAGAAAGGGAATTTGGATTGATCAAAGCAGCTTCACTTGATAGATTTGTCCCAGGGTCCGGGAAGCTGGGACAGAAAAAGAGGCACTACATCTTCCCCTGCCTGGGAAGTGCCTCACACGCAGCAAGGCAGCCCTAAAAGGAGGAGTGTGATGCTCTGGTACAGCTTCCCCAAAACAGGTCTAATGGCCAGGTGGAGTTAGGCAAAATGGAGTAAACAATTACTTCTAAGCAGCCAAAAATTTCAGTCATCTGTTTCAGCTATTTCTAGCAGAATTCCCACTGTGAAAAAGATGATGATCCTCAGAGAGCTGGGCTCACGTGACTTCCCAGGCCAGTGTTTGCAATTCCCAGGGCTGGGTTTTGGCTTCCAGAAGTTTCAGGCAGTGCAGCAAAAATGCCCCGAGTCAGAGGTACTGAAATCCAAAGCTAAACAAGGTTTGTTAATTCTCTGACCTGCAAACTCCACTGCACGAGGAGGAGTCCTCAGTGAGGAATAAACATCAGGCTAACAGCGAGTCAGGAGCTGGGGCATCGCTGGGAATCTCAGTTAATTGCATTTTCTTTTGGGAGGTCTGGAAAGCCTGGAGAAGCTTTGGAGAAACTCTGCCATTTGCTTTCCCCCCTCCCCAGGGCGGTAATTATTGCCACCAGTAATTACTGGCCTTTCTTTGAAAGCAAAGCACAGACAGGCTGGCCACGGGTAGGTCAGCAGGAGTGCAAAGGCATTCCCAAAACAGCCTTTTGTTGGAGCTTGGATGGGGATCAGCATTTGCTGGAACTTTGGAAGGGAGGGAGCTGTTCCCTGCCAGATCCAGAGCCGGGAGCAGCTCTTTGCTCCGTGGGTGGGTTCATCCTCCCGAGCACCACTCACAGAGCTCTGGGGTTCACACCAGAGCCAGGGGCGGCCAAGTCACCCCGAATCAAACAGGGGCAGGTGCCTCTGTGGGCAAGGTCAGCCAAGTGGGAGATGCAGGAGGGGTCAGTTCTGCAGCCAGGTGTCCCTTCCCAGGTGCTGGCCGTCCTTTCCTCGCTCCCTCCCCTCTGCAATGTGTGATCATTTAACCAGGTGCTCACATACACACTTGTCCTGCTCCTGCCACATGTTGTTATTTGTTGGGGTGCACTGGGTGCTGGAAGAGAGACAGGCCCTGAGGATCAGAGAGAGGGGCTCTGTCCTGGGCCCGGAGGTGACCCTGGGAGTGCATCCAGGTCACCGGGGATGGACTGAGAGAGGATTGTGTGTTTATGGACAGACTGGGCCTGTGAGAAGTGTTCATTGGAGTTTGTGGCCTTATAGGGCATTGTTTGCCTATTACCATAACAGGTGAAATCTGTGCAATGCCCCAGGTGATTGGGGGACACTGTGGGGAACATCTTTCCTGTTTATAGGATGTGATATCCTGTTGGGTGCTGGGATTTAGGGAATTCTGACTGCGCAGTAAACGGCTTTGCATTCTTCCACCTGATGAGCAAGGTCCTTGCGTCAGTACTGCAGTTATTAGTCCAACATCCCTGCTCATCTGTGCCAGGCAACCCTGGACACTGGCACATCCCAGCCTGGGGAGTAGCTCGAGTTCAAGATCAATTGTTACTGAAATGATTTAGAATCATTTAATTCTTTAAAAGCCACAGAGATGTGGCGCTTGGGGACATGGTTTGGTGGAGGGCTTGGCAGCGCCTGGGGGAACGGATGATCTTGGAGGATTTCTCCAACCTAAACAATTTTCTGCTTATCCCCAGGTGCACAGAGCGTTACTACAATTCCTGGGAAAATGTAAGCTACCATCTTTATCTGAATTCATCTGCATGGCAGCTACGAAGTAAATTAAAATTCCTCATTAACCAAGCCTCTTACGGCTCTGCCTCCCTTGTGTTTGCACAACAGTGCAGAAAACCCTTACAAAGCACTGATAAAAGTAAAGGCATCAAAATCTCAGACTCAAACACAGCCTGGGAGTATTGCAGGTTGGTAACAAGATTTCTCTACTAAATATTGGGTGTTATTTCCAGTGGAATTTGGAAACAAATCCTCCAGTGAGTTCATTCTCCAAAAGCCTCCTGCTTTTTAAATTGCAGTGCTGCTGATTTGCGCTGGAACCACCTTTCCAGGTGTCAGTCTTGGACTTTGGCTTTTGTAGCTGATAACTGCAAACAAGTCCAAACGTTCTTGGGTTTAGATTGGTTATCACAAGGGAAAATATGGAATTTCATCTATCCAGGAAGAACAAGAGATGAGTCAGGAAAAAGAAGGTGTCCTGAATATAAAAAAAAATAAGGCAGTAGTACAGCAAAAAATACTCAACAGTTCTTAGACTTAAACCCCAGACAAGCCAGGATGAGCTGGACTTATTTCTGTGGGAGGTTTTAATTGAGCCTTCATTTACACTGCAGAGATAAAACTGAGTCTTGTAATAAAGATAATGACATAAAACCACAAATAATGACATAAAACTTGTGTTTTCAGTACTGCAAGCGAGCAATGTCATGAAATAATGGCACAGTCCACTGGTGTCCTCACAGGTGCCCCTGTTGCCTTTAGGGGACAGTGAATCATCCATAACCACGCATTTGTTTCTGGTTTTTTTTTATGAATATTGGTTTTGCTTTTTGCATCTCTGAAATTCCTCACAGGATTTCTTACTGTGGTTAATTAGGCAGGGTTTTTTTCCCAATCTGGTGGAGCATCCTTACATTAGAACATTTCCTTTA
>VZTI01001242.1:338117-348912 GCA_013397865.1 Struthidea cinerea
TATTAAAAAAAAAATTGGGGGAGTGGGGTAGATTTTTTTTTTTTTTTTTTTTTTTTAATTTTAGCTGATTGCAGAGGTTGCAACGCCAGCTCAGTGCACAGCCATGTGAGTGCTCAGGCCTCGGGCACAGCCCTGGTGAAGCTCAGGGAAGTCTGCTGAAGCACTTCCAGGCTTTCAGTTCCACGCCTTTCGCTCCAAGATTGTTTTCCCATGTTCTTTTCCCCTTCTCCCACCTGCCGTATCACCTCCATTCTTCCACTGTAACTGTAATCCAGGGGAAAAAACCAAGGATATTTATGTAACTCCTATGCATCCTAAATAATAATTTACGACATCTCCCATACGATCTGGGGGGGGGGGGGNTTTTGTGGTTGATTGGTACCCTGGTCAATAAGGAGCAAGCACATTCCAGCTGGAGAGCAGGCATGGTTTGCTGTGTTATGGGGTTTCCAGATTTTTAATCAGAGCAATTTCTTATGCCTTATTTGATCATCCGTCATCCTAAGCATGTTAAATCCATATTAAAGCTGCCAAACCCCAAAATTCATTTTAAAAAAGGTGAAAAGTCTGATAATTATTTTAAATAAAATTTGCTCCATTAGAATCAGCATATGGTGGTAATTTATAAACATTTGCTGCTGTGAGCCTGCACTGATTGCAATGCCCATTATGTTGCCTCGTATTAAAATCAAAATACATAACCTATATGTCACAACCATGTGGCCTCCAAGTATAAAAGCCATCAGCACAGCTTGTAGGCAAGAAATTCTTCTAAATTTTAAATTCTATTTGCAAGATTCGAATTTACTGCTAACTTAATATCAGAAGAAAATCAGTGCGGCAGCTCCCATGGAAAAATAAAAAACCCCACATTTTTCTCAGCTGATGGGAGTTGTTTTATCCCAGAACTTTCCAGAAGACTTGCTGGTTCTGACACAGCTTTTCCATTGTATCAAAGGAAGACATCTTAAAAACCAAAAGGAGCAACAAGTGGAGTCCCTGTGTGGGGGCACTGCAAGAAATTAAATTCTTACAGATCTCGGAGGCCACACAACACCCAAACTTTGCCTTCCCCTCTTTTTACTTTCTTCTTGGGTTGTCAGAGGAAAATTGCACGGCAGGAAAGTAAGAGAAGAATTGTCTGTTTTGGGGGCAGATGAGGAACAAGGGCTGACGTGCTGACTGGCAGCATCCAGAGCTCCTCACAACGGCGTTATTTTGGGGAGAAGAATTGAGACATGCTCTGTGTCTGCTGCCAGTGAGGAACAATCCTGAAGGTCTGTGGGAGTCTGTCTCTTCAGGAGCAGGAGTTTCCATGTGAAATGTCTGGAAACCAGCGGGGAAGGGGATGGTGCTGGGACAGGAGGCAGCCTCAGCCCTCTGTGCTTGGGTAACCGCAGGGAAAAGGGAAGCTGGAAGGAGAACAGGGGGAACCCCACAGCTTTCAAGGACAGAAGATGGCCACAAGGGCTGGTTTGTCTTTACTTTTAGCCTCACAGAGGTGGGTAAAACGGTATTAAATCATCCCTCCCCACCCCCCCACCTCCCAAAATCTGGCAGAATCTGGCCACATCTGAAAAGTCCTGCCCCTTGCTTAGGTACTCAGACACATTCAGGAATCTGGTCTTATGTGCTCATGTTACCAACATTATTTTCTGAGTACTCCTCTGATGAATGTGGCTTTTATTTCACCTTGAGATGACATCCTAGGTCCCATTTTAGGATGGCTACCATTTCTGGATTAGGATGATCTAATCCACACTGCACTGTGAGAAACACAGTCACCACCAAAGCCACTGAAATGCAATAACAATGAGTGAGCATTAAAAAGCAGCAGAATGCACAACACAGAATAGTCCATGCTTTATGGTTGGCACTTACTTCATGGCACTTCAGCAAGACCCTCCTCTGACAACAGCAGTCATGACAGCAAATAAAAATGACAAAATGGAATGACTGAAACACTGCAGAAATCACTGACAAAGCAAGCAGTCCTGTGAAATCGGCTGGCAAACAGTTAACGATGTGAAATGAGCCTAATGGGAGAGCAGCAAGTGAAAAATCAAGGCACTTAGTTCACCCTCTGCCAAACCCAGACATCCTTCACGGTAAACCAAATGTAGGACCAGTCCCTGTACAGGACTCACTACTAAGTTCAGTTCTGCCTTACCTGTTTGTGGGAAAATAAAAGGAACTTATCCAGATATGCATGAAAAACTAATTCACTGGCCAGTTTCACTTTTAAACTGTTATTCCAGCACAGCGCAGGTTATTCTTCCTAGAGGACTCGCTTCCACCTGGTTAGGCACTCTCCACAACTCCCACACTTATCATGAGCATTTCCCACCACCAGCAGTGGTGCCAATGTGCCCCAGAGGCCACGGGGTCGTGCAAGCACAGCTGGACAAACACAGAAAGTGTTTCTCCCTCTGGCAAAGCCATGGATCATTTTGGTGTGGTGCTGGTGGAGAGCAGCAGAAGCTGGGAGGGAGGATGCTGTGTTCCCTGGGGCTGAGCTGTGTGTCCCTGGCAGCCACTGGGTTTATCCTGCCTCAGCCATGCTGACTTTGCCCCCTGGATCTCAGGGGCTGGCACCTGATGGTCACGTTGCTACACGACTGCTGGGTCACAGGCAGAGCAAACACTCCTCCCTTCTCCCAGGGAGAGCCCTGCTCTGCTCTTCTCCCAGTTCTTTCATCAGCTCCCTATAAAAGCCAGGGGCCTCTCAAGCGGATTTATAGCCCTGCTGTATTTATGGCATTGTGGTGGACATGTCCCGTCCTCCTCGCCCACAGGAGGACATGGATAAACCAGATTAAAACGTCTGTCACCACGACTGATGGCCATAATTTCCCAAAGTAAACAGTGGCCAAAACTGGGAGTGGGATCTGGAGCTCTCTTCCTGAACCTTCTGATCAAACCCCTTAATTACACTTTAATTAGTACAAAGTAAGCAAGTGCATCCTCTCACTTCTTCCTCCTTTTCCTTCTCCTGCTGGGCTCCTTCTCCCTATCCCACGGGCTGGTCACTGCCACAGAGGAGCAGATGGTTTCCAGCCAAGCGTTTCCATGCTCTATTTAAAAATCTTGAAGCTTGGTGTCTCCATAAGAACCACGGGAAAACTATAAATACACCATGGAAAATGATTGCTAAACCAAGGTGCCGAGAATAAAAGCAAGTTTAGGGTGGTTTTAATGGAATAATTGAGAAATGCTGTTCAGGACTGTAGAATGTTCTCTTCCTAATCCTCTTTTTTCAAAAGCACACATAGAAGGTATTCTTACGGGTTTCTGCTGCCAGCCATTACCCAACTATCTGTAGTTTAATCCACCCCTGTGCCACCCTAACAGGGCAATTGCCTCGCGTGACCCCCAGTTTTACATCTACTGGCTGTGCAAAGAGAGCTCCTAGTGGGATTTAGGATTCCAATCTGGTCTGTAATTTCATGTACGGCCCCATAAGCAGACACATATTTTTAATTTCATCAGGCTGCCTGTGCTGCGAACACCGCCCAAGCGAGCCTGCGAACGTTGTTCCTATTTATAACACTTCCCAATCCCTCTCCTTGGCTGAAGGATAGGAACAGGCTCATTTATTATCACTGCTTTGTTGGCAGAGCTAACGAGTTGTTCTTTAATTTAGCAGAATCCCTGCTTTTTGTGAGCCAAAATTCCTTGGTCCCTTTCTAATGCTAGCTCACAGGGGCAGGGCTGCAAGCTCTACAGTTGATTGTCATAGGCTTTAGAGTATTAGGGGGAAAAAAAATACCAAGGAACTCCAGGAGTTTTACCTTTGAAATTTGAACATGAGCTTTTGCACTCGAAATTTTCACAAGATGCTATTCCTTGGTCATAATATTTGGCAGCTTTGTAACAACTTGTGTCAGTCGTGCAGTCAGGCTAGAAAGGCTGCGATTTATTTAACTTTTAGAGAGACAAAGCAGGAGTAAAAGCAGTGAAAAAAACCACAGGGCTTCTGAACCCACAAGCGAACGTCTCCATTTCCATCTCTCTGCCTCACCCTCGCTGGGATGAAATGACACTGCCTGCAGCACCTTCTCAAACACACTTCCAGCATCTGTAGATTGCTGGCTCTCTTCTGCTGCCTCCGGATTGTTATTTGCTTAAAAAAGAAACCCTCAGCAACTTTTCCTGGTGGTTTTAGCAGCTTCAACTCAGCTCATAATTAAGAAATAATCCCATCGGTTTGGAAAACGGCAGGAAACAAAACCCAGCCCTCTTGCCTCCCGTTCCCACGGGGAATTCTGCAGAGGAGTCGTTTTCTCCCACAGTCAAATGACAGCCAAGAGTTTTGCTGCTCTTTGCCACTGCCAACTTATCCCATTTATTCCCTCACAGCTCTTCTAGCACTGGTGCATCCCAGGATCCTCTCTCCAGTTTGCAAAGATGAGTGTTTGGGTTTACTTTTCAGGGAAGAAGCAGCCCCACCGAAATAATGCTTTGGGTGGGGGTTTTTTCCCTCCCCCCCCAGTTGAGCCTCTGTATTCCATAATGAAGACTTAGTAATTTGCCAAAGCTGAGTTAGAAGAATTAAAAAACCTCAAGGATAGAAAAGCAACATAAATTTGTAACACTAAGTCAGATCTTCCTCTAACAGGTAATATGTGGGGCTACTTTTGCTTACATAATAGTTTGCTTTTCTCCAGTGAATTTCTCCCCACCCTTTATACCTTTTTAAATGTATTTTGACAAAAAAAAAAGTATTTCTATTTACTTCTACTTTTCATTTTCCTCCCAGTAATGACTTTGACATATTTACAGTACATTGTAGTTGATGGCCTCGGTTATTTTCTAATAAAATAGGGATGCTAAAGATCTCCACTGCAACCTGGAAATACCTTTCAGTTTAAAAATAAAAGCTGATAAATAATATTATACACAAGAAGCTACAGACAACATGTTCATGGGGCTTAACCAGAAACAGGATCAACATCTAGAAAAATAATGTTCTTTTTTTTTTTTATGTAGGAAAGCTTTTCCTGTAGAGCCAACTCAATTTCTGCTCTGTTTACTCAAGTGCCACTGAGAGGAATTCCAGAATTTCTGTGTTTTATTGCTATTTCTCAATTCTAAAAATTGAATTCCCTCCCTGTCACCAGTTTGATGGCTTCCATCTTGCAGGAAATAATATCTAACTGTGTGATGCTGGGCCTGTGGATCACACTGTTTTCTGAATGAGCAATCTCTGCAATCAGCAGAGACACCCTTCCCTTAAAAACAAATTATCTTCGTGCTTGCAAAGTACAGCAGCTTTCCAAAGGCTGAGCTATTTATTAATCACCAGAATAATTCTACTAAAAATTTACTTAAGTGCCACCTTGGTTTTTTTTAAAAACAAAGCCAGCATGGCATTTTTGCAAGAAGAAATACCTCAGTCTCCTACTGAAACTAACAAATTTACCTTTCTTTTTTTAATAACTGTGGATTTCATGACATTATGTCTACATACCATACAGATGTGATTTACTAATAACATGGACAGTGCAAAGTGATATTAATGAGCAATTCTCTGAAATACTTCATGATGAAGTAGATTAGGAGAGGTCTCAGCATGAATCAAATGACACCACACAGTGAATGCGAAGCAACCCTTGGCAAAAACACTTTTTACCCGTTTGAAGCCAAAATACCTCATGGGACTGAAGCAAAATTAAATTATCACCACATTTTAAAAGGAAAACAAACTGAGGAGGAAAAAAACTTAAAGAGGAAAAAAAATTAAAGAGAAATCTAAGAAATTCACATCAAAACAAGTGAAAGGTTTGTGCAAACTGCCTTGGAGTTGAAGACTGAGAAAGCTCCCTGTCCTATCCCATAGGCAACACAAATGTTGACAGTGTAAGAAATTCTTGTTTGACACAGACCATTCTTTAAGCAAATACAGAGTACACTCTTCTTTAATCTACGTGATTTACAGGAGAAGTCAGCAAAGGGATGGCAAAAAAAAGAAAAAGATCAAGCCTTTTTAGGAAATGATTTGGTTAATTACTTTTACCTTGTACTGAGACTTGCAGTTTTCGTTCCAGTTGGCGACTCCAATCCCTCCCCTGGCTTTGAGGATTTCTCTCTGTTCATTTGCTGGAGTATTGAGTTCAATTCACTAATGACATTAGCCTTGGGGCCTGAGAGAATCGGGCTCTTCACCTCTGGCACGTCCCCCCATAGCTTGGATGTCCTTTGGGGGACAACTTTCGCCAGGTTGGGCTGGGCACTGATGGGAGGCGGGGGCGGAGCGGGAGGAGGGATCACAAAGCTGTCTACAGTTTCCTCGATCAGCGCGTCCTTGTAAAGTGCATTGCTTTTGTTGATTATGGGCTTCATTTTTGGCTTAGGAGGTACTGGGGGTTTGTCCACCAGAAATGTTTGCCCATCTGCATAGACTGTACAAGTATCCACATTCTCCCCCCCTTCCGAGGATAAGGTAGAGATGCTGGACACCGTTGAGATAGTGCTGGTTGTCTCTAGGTGATGGTCACTGCTGCTCCGACTGTCGACCTCCTCGATCCCAGAGTCGGTGACGTTGTCGAAGCTGTCGGGGGGTGGCAGGAAGGAGGCAGGCAAACAGTTTGAGAGACCCGCTTGCTTTTTGCCGTCCAAGGAGTTTGCTGGCTGGCTGGGAGAAGGGGTGCCGTTCTTCCTCTGCGCCATCAGGTCCGTCAGCGCCGAGCCGGGCGCCGCGCGGTCGTCGGGGATGTCGAAGCTGTTGGCGAACTCCAAGGGAGGGGGCAGCGGCTCGGTGAACAGGAACTCCTCGTCGATGTCCACCGAGGCCAGGGGCGGCGGGGGGATGCGGAAGGGCAGGATGACGGGGTCGTCCACGGAGCTGGCGGCCACGATGGTTTTGCAGGGAGAAGCCGGGGGCTCGGGCGCGACAGGGACGCTCAGCTCGCTCTCCGCTTCCTCGCTGCCCTCCGGCCTCTCCGGCGGGGAGTTTTCAGGGCTCGGCTCCATCTCAGCTCCCTTTTCCTCCTCATCCTCGGGCGTATCATCCGACTTTGCCGTGTCCACGGTGTGTACCATCAACAGGCCAGCCGACTTCTGCTGCGAGGTATCCACGATGTTTATCAACATATTCTTCTTCTCCTCAGCTTTCTTTTCTTTCCCTCCATCCATCTCGTACTTGTTCTCAGTCTCCTGCCGTCTCAACAGGCCGCGGGTATTCTGCCTGGTGACAGTGGCAGTCACAGGAAAAGTCGTTTCCATGTTGGGTCTCAGCTTGGTGTCGATGTAAAGCGGTTTGTTAAGGTCGGTTTTGACAGCGTCCCCTTTGCCTGGAATCTGCTGTGTCTGCTCTTTCATGGCTCTGTCCCTGGCAGAGAGCGCGAGGGCAAGCGGCGAGTTTGGATCCAACAGCTTCCCTGTGACCGGGTGGACGTAGCTATCCGAGCTGGGAGCACTCGTGGGCTTGGCTGGCACCGTACTGTTGTCAGTACCTTTCGTTTTGGACGGAGCATTCAATGTCCTTGAGTCGCTCTGGCTGCTGGGCTCGTTGCTGTTGAAAAGGTTTTCGGGCTCTCTGGGGGCGGGGATCGGAGATGGCGACATGAGCTGTCTGAAACCATCCTCACTGCTAAACATTGCCTCCTCGGTGAACTTGGACTGCCTCATCCGGGGTGTTGGTGGCGTTAATCCAACGTCCTCGTCTCCCAGGTCCGTGGAGAGGAAGGCCGGGGAATTGCGCCTCGCTTCCAGCCTCTTTTCCCTGTCCCTCACGGCCCCTGCGATGGCTGCTGCGAACGGGCTGCTGACTCCCAAGCTGTCGTCGGGCCGGAGCTGGCCGGGCTGCTCCGAAGACTGAGGATCGATCTCCATGCTGCTCCCTTGGCTGCTTTTCCCGCTGCTGCTGGTGGATGGCTCTTTGACGATGATGGTTGGGATTGGAATAGAGCAGGTCTTTTCCGGACTGTCCTCCACGTTGGATTGTTTCACCAGCATCCCCTTCCGCCTGGCTGGCTTGGCCGGCACGTAAACGGCTTTGCTGGCGATCTTGCCGACCTCGGAATAGGGGTTTTCCGGCATCTGGCCCCTCTTGCTCCTGAAATTCGCCTGAGCTGCGGCACTCCGGTTGTACAGGTCTTCCGAGTCCAGGGAGTATCGGTCCAGCTCCCGCCTGTAATAGATCCCTTTGTCCCTTATCATCGTCCCCACGCTCTCGGGCCTAACCAAAGAGATTTTTGCACCTGAATTCTGGCTAAAAGGAGGTTTGATCGTTCCGTAGCTCCGGGACGTCAGGGATTTGGGGGAGTTGTACAGAGAGGGAGAAGGTGGCGGTGGTGAGGGGGGTAAGGACTGTGGTGGCGGTGGGATATCTTCAGAGGTGTCAGGCATTGAAAGACTCCTGGTAAACTTCAGCATAGGAGGGGCCAGAAACTGCCGCTCTTCCTCCGTTATTCCTGAAAAAACAGAGGGTGCATTTAAAACACTGCCACATCCACCGGGATCCCTCACACCGCACTATTTCTCCATCCACCCCAAAATCCCAGGGTGCATTTCCCGCAGCACGAGGCGTACGTAAAATTCCAAAAGAGGCCTTTAGCTTGATTCCCACCATAACCATTCTTTCCTGTTGGACATCCCAGGTGCCAGGGCTGGAAAGGATGCTACGGAATTTTAATTAAACTGATGCGTAGGCAAATGTTTGGGGTTTGTGTACCATCAAGGTGGCTGTAGAAAAGCACATTTTCTTTGAAAACTATTGAACAGGGAGGAGATTCTGTGCAGAAAAGTCACTTCTGCCTTGCTCTAACACTCTACAGATGCATATAATAAAGCAACTTGGAAACCGAATGGATTTTTAAGATGCAATTGAAATTTAGCAAAGGGACTGCGAAGATCCCACTGGGGAAAACAACCCCATAATGTTGCATTGCAAAAGATGACATTGTAGCATTACAAATATGGCTTTTAACATAAACAAACTGGGTAATACTGGGATAGTTTGGATGCTAATTTTACAACAGCATAATGCGTTTCTAAATTGATAAAAGTCACTGCTAAGAATACTAACAAGAACAAAGAAAGCCCAAATTTGGTCTGCTCTTTCTTTCTTTGTTGTAAAATCATCTATTGCCATCATTTGAGATGAAAAGGTGAATTTTAGTCCATTTGATCAACAGGATTTCTTTATAAACGACACAGCATTACAATGCTTTCACCTCAATAACAAGGAAAAAAGGATAACATTTTGCCCTAATGTTTTGCAAAAGGCTGGTACTGATCTTTTTTTTCTTCCTTGTTAGAAGGAACATCCTAATCAAATTACAATTCCATACTTGCCAAGCAGAATGTGGAAATTACATCACCTTACACACAAACTTCTTTCCTCATGAGCTGTGTACAAAGATTAAACAGTCACTGGGGTTAAAGATGTCGGAGAAACACACTTTAGGAAAAGAAGCAAAGTTACTAGAAGGATGTGATTAATGAACAAAACCACGCAAGAGAGGCATTTTACCTATGGATTTTTGTCTTCTCATTGTACCCCGAGGTATACCCAGAAAAGGACCTTGAGGGCTCCCTGGGACAGTGGGCGTCATCACAGCAATACCCTGTCTCTCATACATGGACTACAAGAGAGCAAACAGAAACCCCAACAGCATTAAAGCATGAAAGTCTCCCCCACATGGAAATAATTGCCCCTTTCACCGAGAATTCTTGTGGGAAATAATAAATCTGCAGTTGTTTTTGGGGAAGAGGGGGAGAGAAAGGGAAGGCTGGGCTTTGTTTAGATGGTCATAAAAGGACAGCAGCTGTAAGTGGAGATTGTTGATATTATTTGCAAGGCAACAGGTTAAGGTGGGTAATGGAAAAAGATGTCCAAAAAGCAGTAAAACCAATAATTTTTTTTTTTACCTGCGAAGTTTTCTAAGATCAAATTCTGCACTTGAATAATGCAATTTCAGATTTCTGGGGTTTAAGTTTTTAATAGGTGCTATAGTATTAACATCAATTCTTCCCTTACAAAGCATTGTGCATTATTTAATCAAGGAATTAGATGCATTAGTAAGAATAAAGCAGTGCTTCATGGCTCCCACTCACATTCATATCTGTAGCTGAGGGAAAACATCTACTAGAAGGCCGCTGTTTTATAGTTGCCACTCTTGAGTCCACAGTTGCATTGTCTGCAATTCTTGATGGCTTGGAAACTGGCACTATTTCATCCACCTTATCTGTAATATAAAAGCATTCAGTAAAATAAATATCACTTGTCCAAAGACATGGAACAGTTAAGTATTGCAAGGTCAAAGGAAGAGATTTACTTTTCAAAAAAATGCAAAGAAAAAGTTTTTTTGGCATTTTAACAAGGCAACGCTTGAGCATCATAAGTCGTGCAAGCCGAGCACTTTTTATTGCTGCTACATAACATGCATGCTTTAGTTTTAAGCCTGCATGCATTTAATGTTTACTTAGTGTGACTCGAAAAACAATCCTCTTCTTCAAACCTTCAAAATGTGAAGGGAGAATATCTATATAGAAATGGAAAGAAGACCTTTAGAAATAGTGAATCTGTACAGCACTGTTTCAAATAGAGATAAGCAGACTGTACTTAGTCATCAGAATTTCAGTGATATTTTGGACATTAACAAGTACTCCAGAAGTGCTCTTTTATGCCTATTCTCCTTAAGTAATCACATCCTGATTTGTTCACACTCTTGGACTTGTAGGCTAGCACTGCTAACTGCATCCTTTGTTTAAATGAAACTTTTGTATGTGGTTTGTTTGTTTTGGTTTTTTTTTTTTTTTTTTTTTATTTTTTTTTATAACTACCCAGTTT
>VZTI01001242.1:348925-400201 GCA_013397865.1 Struthidea cinerea
AAATTTTTTTTTGTGTTTTTTTTTTTTTTGTTTTTTTTTTTTTTTTTTTTTAATTTCTTTTAGTAACTGCACAGTTTGGGAATGTATTTAGTTGTGGTCAGAAGCAAGCCAAAAAACAGGCAAAGTCCAAATCTGAATGAGAACTTCAACATTTGGATTTGGGACTCTGATCTACTACTGCATGATGTGATGGTAAAATACAGGGAAAAGCTTAATCAGGATATTCCAAAGCTGAGTGCTGGTGTTAGCCCCGTCTCCAACTTGGGTCACAAACAAGGTCCATCAGCATTTAATACAAAGTGTTACTCCCTCACACTGAAGACCTCAAAGTACAGTATAATAATAACTAATTATTGCCTGACAGCTCCTTTTTTTTTGCCCCTTCTACTGCTACAAAACCAAGGCATGGAGAAATTAAATCACTAGCCCAAGCCACCAGGAGAGTTTGAGTTTGGAATCTCTGCTAGAATCCAAACTGGAATCACACCAACAGCTTTCCTTACTACGCCTTCCATTGCATTTGCTTGCCTGTATCACGCTAATTTAGCGTCTTTTCCTTTGAAGTTTCACCAAAATTAGGATTACTTGCATAGCCTGTGGTGTTTCTGTGAGTGGAACACCTCCGCCTGGCTCCTAGGCTTCCACAACACAAGTCAGAGCAATGCTACTTTTCAGCAACTGGATCCATCTCCCGAATAATTGATTATTTGCCAAACAAGGATAGTTACTTCATTAGGAGACTACAGACTTAAAAAAACCCCCGGGTTGTTGGTGATCTAGAGCTGGTGTTGCTATCCCAAGTATTGTATTTAGGGATTTAAATTTTACCTCTCGCTGGAGAGCAGCGCACTCAGGGCCCTGGATATTGATATGGATGGGAATAAGGCAGGAGGAAAAGAGCTTTTGATCCCTCTAAACAGTAGATCTGGCTGATGCAAGGATGATTTTTTAAATGGGAGAAGAAGACAGGGAAGAACTTTTAGCCTTCAGGTTAGGAAGAAGGTTGTCCTAGAAGTGGATATTTCACTGTCACAGAGGGTCAGGGAGCAGGCAGGAAAGGAAAGGCTGAGCAGGACCAGTGAGCTGAACACTGCTGAAAACTGTCTCACAAGAGTAGTGTTGCTGTTTCTTTTCAATTGAAGTTAGCACTCAAGTCTTTTCATTGGTCTGCTTTATCTTTTTTTGTGGGGTTTAAATCATCCAGTGGAAGGAGGAAAGGAAAAAAAAAAATTCTTAAAATCGTCACATGTATTCAAAAATAAAAACCAACTCCATGTCACATTTCATAAGGCTTTGTAATACAAACGTCTGAAAGAAAAATATCTGCACTTCTGCTCAGCAAAAGGCATCAGAAAGCGACGGTGTAACCACGAACATTTACCCTACACAGCAAAAATACGGCTGGACTGCAGAATGGTACTCAGGGGATCTATCACCAAGAGCTTCGACCGGGCAGAGATTTCCTCTTAAGACTCTCCCACCCGTGTTCTCATCCCAGAAGCCAAACAACTGGTCTTTGGGATACAGAAAGAAGGAAGCCTTGGAAACCGAAGCACTCAAAATCTGCATGTGAGAAATAGAACTGTACCATGGTAAGAAGTGATCCCCTTTATTTTGAACAGACACACGTAACCAGATACCCATTCAGACAACAAAAAGCTACAGGGAAAGAGTGATGAGGCCATGACAGACACTTGGAAAAGCATGAAAATATTTGTTGGGGATGAAACATACATACCCTCCAACTGCACTGATTTTCCTAGACAATCCTAGAAGTCAGATCCTAGTTTTGGATCTGACCAAAATATCAGTTGGTACCAATTCTTAATACCATCTACTACTTCCATGTGGGGAAAAAACCCCCGGTTCTGTGTGAGTTTATTGCAGGTTTCTTGTCTGTAGAGAGGTTTTCAGCCCTTCTCACCCTACGGCTGCTCCCATTTGCCACATTCAGCCAAAGCACTCAGAAATGGGAGAGGAGGGCGGGTTAAAGCTCGAGCTGTTTGCAAGGAACTCTTTAGGGCTTCCTTGCGTGGCACTTCCAACGGCAGCACCGCACAGCTCCTTCTCTTGCTCTACTGCCCTTGGATCAGAAAGCAAAGGTAGAGAGGAGGTTGTCATTTTGGAGCTACAGCAAAAAATGTGAGCCCACAGAAGCAGCCAGCACGTGGAGACTGATCCTAAATAGCGGCAGCTACATGGCGGGTCCCGAGGGAAACGTCAAAATCTGAACGCCTGGCCACAACTGCCCCACCCTGCTGGAGTGAAAGCACGATGGGAAACAAAAACATCCTCACTGCGTTATCAAACGTGCTCCTCAGGCCAAGGAAATGGACCGGCTGAACCGCAGTTAGCTGCACTCAGACTCATCCCAGAGAAAGAAGACGTGTTGGGCCAAACCTTCACCCGCCTGTGCCTCGAGCTGTTTGTCTCCACAGCACCAGAGTGCAAACCCCTCCTGCACCAGAACCACATGTTCCAAATATGCTCAGATTGGAATAATTTGTCAGGCTCACTAATCAGCTCTCCTCCCAACATCCTCGTGACCTCAAATACTCTGCAGCACGCACTCCTCGTACCAACGAGAGGGGAAGCTCACAAGCTTGTGTTGGAAATCCTCTGAGGATAACTTTACAAATAACCCTGACAAAAGAGAGAGAAAAAAGCCACAAAACAGGTGCAAAAATTGGCATCTGCTGTGAGGTGTGTCGACAGAGTGGCCCAAAGAAGCCTGCCTCCAATGGGATTTTTAAAAGGAATGCAGCTGGAGGAAGGTCAGAAGGAAGGAACGTGGGAAGAGCCTGCACTGGAGGTTGGCCATGCCAGCTGCATTTCCTCCTGGAACCGGTTGTTCAGTACAGCCACAAGCACACACGCACACACACTTCTACAGGAGCAGGTTGTGGCCGGCTGGTAGAGTAACAAGCTCTGATCTGCTTTGCTCTGAATAACCTCAGCCTCGCAGGAAGACAGGGGAGAAGAGTCTACATCTCACTGGCCAGAGAGCACAGCTTGGCTGCAGTCACAGAAGAGGATTTTTAGGCCTGTGGTTATTCCCTGGCATTTTCCACAGAAACTGCTCTGCGCCTTCCCGAGAGGTCACAACGGCGTGTAGAGAGTCAAACACAGGAGCCATGCTACACCTGTGAGGACCTGTCCCCACCGCTCCAGGGGCTCCTGGGAGCAGCATCCTTCCGGACAACTGTTAGGGATACCACATGTAAAAGCCAGTCTGATGCCTCTGCATGCATGTAGCAATTTGAGTGCCACTATATTAAATTCCCCCGAGAGAGGCAGCACCAACAGATATAAAGTAATTTATTGCCAAAGTGCGTTTCCATCTGCCCTGTTGGGTTACCAATGGGACCCGTGCCCTGCTCAGGGTGCCAGCCCTCAGGAAATTGGATGGCCTAAAGGCACAGAAAGTAGTTGTGTTTTATCAAGATGTAGGTCTCGTCTCTGATGAAAAGCTCTTAATCACAGACAAAGTAGCACAGTACCCAACAGCGTGTCATGACTTTTAACGTTCTCAAGAGTTCTGGCTGCTAGGCAAGTTGCTTTTTTTTTTCTTTTTCTTTTTCTTAAATAATTAATATCTGTGATAATTACAGGGGACAGTCTCCTCCTAATAGATTTGTTGCAGGAGATGGCTCTTATCCCCATAGAACACATTGCTTAGTGACTCCTGTTCCGAATCCCCAGACTCTCTCAGAGGAAAAAGTATAATGCTGCCCATCAAGCCACCAGATCCATCATCAAATGAACTTTGAAAACGAGAGTCAGGTGCCCAGATAGATCTGGTGGCACATCACTACACAGCCCCCAAAAAGAGAAATATGAGGTATGATCCTGGCAACATTACTTATTGTACGACATAGCCAAGACATGTGGATTAGCTCCACCGAGGGTCTTAGGAAGTGAGCTGGTGAGACCCACAGAGGATAAGAATGGTCATGATCCAGTACAGGCTATACCCCAACACCTCAGGCTGGCATGCCAGAAACACCAGGCAAAGACTGATCGAACACAGTTTGGGAGGCGAGTATTGCCAAGACCTCTATACTTACCACCAAGTCCCGAGTGCTTGCTCAGAGGGGGTGGGATAATGGAGAAAGAAAACTCAAAAAACAGCTGCCTCAAGAAATGACTTGTATTTGTAAGAAAAGCAATGAATGCCTGGCACAGAGTAAAAAAATGCTCGTATGAAGTTAAAGTGAAAGAACAGAGGCAAATGTTCTTCAAATACCAGCAGCACACATCGTTAACAGTGCAAATATAAACTACAAAATGTTAGACTAATCTAGTCAGCCAGAATACAATGTTAGCCAATGTAGGAAATGGTTGAACTCTGCCACCGATGGCCTTATGGCTAAGAATTAAAAGGACAGGCACATTAAAAAAAACTCTAAAAATCCTATGGAGTGGTTATTTTTTCTTCCCTCCCCCTTTTGCCTGGCGTGGAGGCATGGGCAGCGAGGCCCTCTCGGTTATGGCTCTCTGCAGCCGGCCACTGCGACAAGGCAGGGTGGCCTGCGGCGGGTCGCGGGAGTCGCTCGTCCCTTCGGCCCCTGGTAAGCACACAGTGGAGGATGCCACTGCGTCCTCACCAGTCCATGTCGAGGCACACGTCAACTCGACATGGGGGGTGGCTCTTTGGGAGATGCGCGTTTCGAGGACCTGCGTCCTCGGCTGCTTGAGGAAAGCTAAAATCTCTGACAGGTAGTTATGGATGGCTCTTGTGGAGGTAGCCACAATGCCCAGCTGCAGCTCCATACGGCCCATGGACTGGGACATGAGACCCATGGACTGTGCATGCTCCCTCTTGATATTTTCCAGCAGCTGCACAATCCTACTGTTGGTTTCCATCAACAGCTTCTCTCCCTCTGTTAGCTGGGGCTGCCCTCTCCAACCCCGATCCCTAGGGACAGGCTCAACACCGCAGCGCTCTTCATTCATCTCATCATTTCCCTCCTCCTCAGGAGAGTCACTTTCAAACTGAGGAGTCCTACTGAGTGACTGATCCCCGGGAGACTGTATGTCCATGGTGCACTCCGGAGTCCGCGCCGGCGTTTGAAATCCCTCAAAATCCTCCCCAACGTTGCTGTGCGTTTCAGACGAGGACAGCGGCCACTGCCAGCTCTCTGTGGTCCTGGCTGGCGAGTCTTCGTCAGAGGCAGGCACCGAGGATTCCTGTTCTTCGGCCGGCGTGGACAGCGAGCTCCCTCGGTGATGGCCGGCTTGCCCCGAGGATCCAGGAACCTCCCCATCTTGCTCCCCAGTGACATCTGGCAATCAAATAGAGGAGCAACAACCACTGTATCTGAGGCCAGGCAGATGGAGGTATCTACATGCATTGGACAACACATAGAAAGAAGCCAGTTGGGAAGCCAGAGTGTATGTGTTTGGGCAAACGGAAGGGCGGACTAAAGTTTAGTGACTGCATTGGGCACGTGGCAATTGGCGTCATTAAGCACTTTTGGTCTCAATGCACACTGTCCTGTACCCAGAACACACACAGCCATGCTGCATCCCAAGGCAGGAGCTACCAAATTCCCCTCAGCGTGACTGTGACAGGAAATGTCAGTGAACCTAGCGAGAAGCTCACCTATGCACTGCAGTGGTGTCAGTCAGAAATCCCTGGGACGAGCTCAGGGCCAAGGGTCCAATTGAGCTTCCTGGGGTGCCAGATGTGCTCCACCACTGGCTGAGGGCAGCCCTTTGTTGCTCTGAAGCACTGCTGGCTATCTTCACTTTTGTCCGACGTCTCACGTCACCCCCACCCAAAATCCCTCCCAAATCACTGCTGCAGCGCGACGGTGGCCGTCCATGGGATTTATCCCGCGAGCAATGCCCTCCCCAACATTTGCCGGATTCTCCTTGCTCTCTTCCCCAAACAGTAGGAAATGCTATCTGAGGGCATTGCTCACCGGGATCTCTTTGTCTCCTGGAAATGAACTGAGTTTTGCCCTCCCCTGGCTACCTCTTCCCTTGCCTGAGGGTGCGTGGTGGAAATCTGGGTGCAAGCACTTCCCCGTGGCAACTCTAGAGAAAAATGCCCTCCCGAAGAGCAGGAAAGGCTCAGGCTTCTGCACCCACAGGAATCACCGGCTCACAGTGGCGCATGTCCTGCACCGCTCTGGATTATGAGGCCGTGGCCGGGACTCTGTTCACTTTCTGTTATTTCAGACAAAAAAAAAAAAAAAAAGAGTCGACTTCTTTTTTTAAAATTTTTTTTTGAGGAGGCCAAATTGGTCATCAGAAATCGCCCTGGGGCAGTGTGGCTGAAGCGCTGCAGGAGGCAGCCCAAAGCCCTGCATTCCTCACGCTCAGGCAAGGGACGGCTGAGAGGAGCGCTGCTGTCGGTGGCATTGTGACCCGACCAGGCTGCTGCTGCTCACACCGCAGTGGCCTGAGTGCCAGATCAGTGCCGTGCCTACTCTCTGGCATCCCAGCCTTGAAAAAAGTTTTTTTTGGGTTTTCTTTTTTTGTTAAGGATTGATTTCTGCTTTTCGAAATACTGCTCTTCAGACCTCAGTGGAAGCTGTAAGCTTATATCTGCGAGGTGCTGCTGGGGTCATGTTAAACCATACTTTTGGTTCTGTTTATGGATCAGGGCAGGGCTTTGTTCGATTTTTTTTTTTTAATAATTTATGTGAAATATAATGAAATGAAAAAATCGTTCTGACAGACCCAAGGATCCCTCCTCCTCTATCTCAATCCCTGTCTACCACAATGTGGCACTCATTATTTCTACACCCAAGTGCCTGCAATATCACGGTGCTCTAAAAGGGATTCTGTGTGACTTCATAGAATGATGACTTTCAAGTGCTAAAATAATGGATATTATTCGTGCATTTAGCATATTCACTACTTCAAAGTATTCACATTCAAAGTATTCATATTGTCTCTGCGTCTGGCTGGACTGTCCAGTTGCATGTTTTATGGAAAGTGAGGATGAGATTGTATTTGTAAAAAGGCATGAGCTCCTTATGAAAATGAATTTTAGGGACAAACTGTCATGCAATCATTGGCTCTTCCACTCCATGGAGATTTGAAAGGAACTATATATAAACCTGACTAAGAACTGCTTCTTCCTTGGCAATTCTTCTCCTGCTCTGTCTAATACAGCCATAGCTGCATTCCTTCATCAGCAAAGCTCTCCTAACAACTACGGTGTAGGACCATGAAATTATTTCTCAGCATTTTCCTGTTTGAGTACACATGAAAAAAAAAAGAACAAAAAACCAGGGGACCTACTTTTACCACACAAAGCAAACACACACTTCAGTTAAAGTCTATGGAATCAGAGTGAGGTAAGGGATCATAAATACTCATTCTGGTAGAGCCACTGGTCATACAGAATGTCTTGGCATTTCTTTTGACATGTCAACAGAAAATTCCCCGTATTTGAAAACCCCGTTTACCTGGCAAGTGTTCTAAACAGAGCCCACCTAACAACTGGTAAAAAGCAGAACCAAACTATACTGGAAGTCAAAAACGGAAGCAAAACGAAATCAAAAACCTCCAAGCTCCACACTGATTTATGAATACTGCTGTAAATGGTATCACTGTGTCTAGTTTGTTCAGATTCAGGGGGACCATAACACCTTTGTTATTTGTGCAGGTCTACACATTTGCCAGAGGCTCGTAAAGAAAAACTTCTCTGAAAAAGCACAACAATCAATTTTTGCAAAACTCCTTATGTCCTACGAAATGTTTGCCATCCTCCCAATCAGTCTTCTCAGCCTTTCAGAGCTGAAAGAACAGCATCTGGCAATAGGTGACCAATGACGCAAATGACAAAGGGCGCAAGCAAAGAGTCTGTGAAAACCCCTGGGCAGAAGGTTAATTGCAGAAACTCTTGGCGAATACTTCTGAATAATGAATACATGCACAGGCTTTAAGTTAGGTTGGTAAACTTGGCTGGCAATGAGAAGGAGGAATAACCATCGCCGTTATTATTTGTAACAAGGTGTTCAGCATCTCTCAGCGACTCCGGTTTCTGGAAGCTTTGGGAAGCAGTGCCACGGGGCATGGGGAACCAAGGGTGTGTTACAGGCATGGTGTCCCACAGACTTTCCTTCATTAAGGAGCAGTCATGGGAAAATTGCCTGGAGGCCAGTGGCTGACACCACCTGGATGAACGTGTGAGTCTCTGCCCAAGAAATCCATTCCTTGGTGACCAAAAGTCGCCCTAAATTCCGGGCGGATCTTGGTCAGATTGGTTGCACCAGTGCCTAGGCTGGGGCCGTGGGAAAGGTGTGCCAGGCACAGCAGGGGCACTGGAAAACTGGGTTCAGCCAGAAACTGTCCTTATGTTTGAACAGCTGACCGAGTGACCTCAACTAACTGCCTTTAATTCCTTGGAAAAGGGGTCACTTCCAAAAAAAGAGAGAGAGAGGCCACTACAACTGTGAAGTCAAAATCGGCCATGGATCAAACCATGCACCAACATGGCCGACCTCACTCCGTTGTTAATTTGATTTTTAAAAAACCCAGATCTCTTTCTTTTCAAGCTTTAAATAGAGTGGGTACAAAGAAGCACAGCTGGCTTCCTTGGGTGTGAAGTGTGAAGTAAAGGGAAGAGGTCAGGTTCCCTGATCTTTCCAGCAATTTCCACCTGACACACCGTTCCTACATGCAGCATTTTGCTCACAGTGATAGATACAACTTACAGGCAAAATAGGTCACTGTCTTTTACAGGTATCTTTCTACCAAGTGATTGCAGCCATCAAACCTGCAGCCTCCGAGGTTCACGTTCCCAACCTCATGTCCCTTGCTCTGCCAGGGCAGGACTTCCATCTCCGTCCTTAAATGACCAAGGAAGGGACTCAGGAAGGAGCATGCACGTGGGCTAAAGGGAGCAGAAACATCTGGAAGTCAGCGACCCACTGCACATCAGCTTCAGCGTTTGATCACTGCGGGTACTACGCAGCTCTTTCCAAAAGCCCCCTGGGACCCACAGGTTTCTGAAGGCTGTTTTTTGTTTAACTCACTGACTCTGCTGTGCTTAAGGGAAAAAAGAGATCTGGTATCAAAGGGGTCCATGCAATAGGAACTGGTGAGCCTCCACCAAAGTCCTGGCTATCTCCCTTTCTCCCCTGTTGGACAGGTTCTCTGTTTCTGCAGCGGAGCAGAATCTGCCAGACAGATTCTCTGTTCCTGCTGCCTGTCCGGGTGTTTCCCTGGGCTG
This sequence comes from Struthidea cinerea, assembly GCA_013397865.1. Lineage (NCBI taxonomy): Eukaryota > Metazoa > Chordata > Aves > Passeriformes > Corcoracidae > Struthidea > Struthidea cinerea. The sequence goes on from VZTI01001242.1 coordinate 358,119, forward strand.
ACGCAGAGCCTGCTCTGACGTGGTGGACCAGCAGGTGCTCCTGGAGGCCACAGGAGAGCTGCTGCAGCTGTGCCTGCAGGGGAGAGCTGTGGTTTGCCCCATCCTGCCCTGAGCATGCTGATCAAAGCCAAGTTTATTCCAGCCTTTAGGTTCATGAATATGTCCATTATTTTGGAGCACTGCTATTCCGTGCGGTCTCCTCGCACCACAACGTTCATTACCACTGAGAGTCCTTTGTGTTGGTCATTAGGCATGTTTAGGGTTGTAGCAATTACTGGGTTGAGATACACAGAGAACTACTGAATGGTTGACTCAGCTGCAGGGGTAGAGGACTGAGACAGAGGCCAAGAACAGAGCAGGGCTTTGGATATACACAAACTTTAGAGACATCAGAAGTATTTCTTTAACTTTTGTTCCCTGAAGAACATTTGAGATTTATGCCTGTGTTGTGCCTTACCTGCCACTTGGACTGGCAGCTGATCCCTCCCCTGAGGTGTGCTGCTCTTTAAGAAGCCCTCCTTTTGAAATCCCACCATTCCTGTTTCACCTCTGCTACCGGATCGTTGCCTTTTCCATTATCTTTCCTTTTCAGACTGCCCACCAGCGGAGCTGCACGTGAGGGCTGGGGCACCGTCTCTTCCCGCTGACAGACAGGTGGGTGGAGATGTTCCTTGGCCACAACAAGTGGGCCAGGAGCTCAACAACAGCGGGAACACAGCTGGGGAGCTTCCCGGGCCCTGCCTCTGCTGCTCTGGGCCTGGGCCTCTGTCTGTATCTCATCATCCCTCCTGGGGTGGGTGCATTTCTCAAACTGCTTAGGTACCAAGGTGATAGGTGCCTTGTAAATACCTAAGATAGATACAGACAGAAACTGTACCAGGCGCATTATGCAACACTTCAGACAATGCCAAAGGCACCTCAGTGCTGTAGGATCACCCACCTGGTCCAGCATCTGCAGGCAAATACTGGGCACATGCATTTTTCCTTTGGAAAAGTGATGGGAACACAGGACATTCATTCTTCCTTGGTGGCAACAGGTTTGGGCACACAGCCCTTAGTGTCAGGCACTGCCCATGCAAGGGTTTTGTTCCATCTCCTTCCCTAAATACGAGTTTGCAGGTTTAGTTTAATTTCCTCCGTTAGCCGATAAAATTTGCTTCCTTGTCAATAATCTGCAAAAACGGGTTACAGAGGCAGCACCAAAACTAAAGGGGTGGTCTTCACGTGTGCCTATTGAAAATGCACAGAGATGCTTTTATCCTACATAAAAATATGGCTGTGGTGTTGCTTTTATCTTACGGATTCGATTTTTTTTCCCAATTTCTTTTATTTTTAACTACAAGTAGCTTGTTTTTAGCATGAAGTGATTATGCATATAATTAAGTTTCCATATTTGGGGGGGTGGAGGGGGGAGAAAAAAGCAGCATCTAAGTCAAGTAGGTGCAATTGTTTGCACTGCATTCCTTTTAGGTTTCTGGCACTTCCCATATATATGCCAAAGGCCTTGCCCTGCTGAATTTGTAAAAGAATAGCTGGGAAGTAACTGGATAAAAGCTTCAGGGGGAATGTCTGTGGGTGGGAGAGCTACTGAAGGACAATTTGGGCAAACAGTGGGTTCGGGGATCTGGACAAGGCTTTCAAAGAAGCAGCTGAACATAAATTCTAGACCATCTTCCCAGTGCTAACGGGCAGGTGAGAACCTCCTGATTCCAAAAGAGAGCTTGGTCAGACCACAGGAGTTCATCTGATAACGTTGCTTGGCACAGAAGCAACTTCACCTGACCAGCAGAACTCCAGTGTCCCTGGGGGAAAAACAGGTGACTCCTGTTTGGAGATGGTTAAAAACAGATCTGTGGCCGGGATCTGAGAACTAAGGGCTTTCTTTTTAGCTCTTCAAACAGGAGTAAAAATTCATCAAAGACCAAAAGTAGGTGAAGTATAACAAGGCCTTCAACACACCGCTGAGCATTTAAAGACTAACCTTAGCTAGAGCATGGATTCAGAGTAAGAACATTAAAGGTTAAGGTCTAAATCCAAACTTGTAGTTTAAGATCAAAAATTAAAGGGAAGAAACAACATGTTCAGCCTGCAGTTATGTCCTGTAAATGTACAGGTAAAAATATACAGAAATGGAATGACCTGAGTTTTCATGTGGACAATCAGGCTAACCTCATCAATCTGCCACCACTACATTTTAATCTGGAATTAACTTCTTCCAGCCCCACCCCAAATGAAGAATTTGCAGGATTGTGCTTGAATCACAATGCCCAAACCACACATTTACCATTCTGCAAACAACAGGCAGAGAATATTATTTTAGCAGTCAGCATAATGAGGAAATAATAAAAGAGCTTTGCAATACAGTCAAACACAAAAGGCACTTGAAACACTTTCCTTCTATAAAAATTAAGTAAAAATATTTGTCTGTGCTCTGGGATACTGTCAATTCTACAAAGTAGTCTAAAATAAAATAAAAAAAAAGAAAAAATATATAAAATAAAGCAATAAAACATAAAAGCTTTAGCAACTAAAATTAATCATTTAACACTGAGTATCTACAAATACCATTACATGATTTATGAAAATGCTTTGTAGGTATTCACAATAAGGAGCTCTCAAAACTTTCTTGGAAGAAAGCCTTATTTGTGTTTCTAGGGTTGAAAATAGCTTCACATTAGTACACACAAGTCACATTTACACATTATAACCACACCATCAAGAGTAATTTTAAGGAAGGCAGAAAACAGATATGTTCAAATTCCTTTCCAGAGATACAATTTTCAAGTACCAGCTCTTTAACAGCATGTTCATTATTAAGGAAATAATGATACAGGCATTTAAAATACACCTGCAATGCTGAAGCCTTGCAATTCAGCCTACCTTGAAAGAGGAATGGTCATTGTCTAACAGTGGTTTCTGTTCAAGAACAAAAACAAAGCAGAGAATATAGTCAATACCCACTCCTACCCTGCAAGCCAGGTGGAATTTAAGTGGCAATTTGATGTTCTGTTTAAGAGACAGCATTTGAAAATTTGGCCTAGTCACAAAAGAAAGGCAATCAACTCAAAGAAACCAAAAAGGAAGTGGAGGATCTAAGACACTCGCAGCCTTCTCTGGTCTTACGCTTAACTCTCACGCTTCCACACCGAGGGGAAAAACCAAACAAACTATGAGGAATTATCTAAAAACATTTATTTTAAATTAGATTAGAAATTAATTAACATGGGTGTGTGAACATTTGAAGGAAAAAGAAAAAAAAAAAAGGAAATAGCAGCAAAGGGAGTTTTGAGATGAGGGAGATAAGTCCTTCATCTCCCTGGCTCCTGAAAAAGAGAGAGAACACATTAAAAGTGCTGAAAGAGTTTTCCACTGCCCTAACTGTGCCACGTTGGGAAACACATGCAATTTTAACTGCTCCTCAAGCCCTCATGATTTTGAATATGTGCTTAGATATTAAATTGATAATATCTGAGCACAGCCACACTCACATAAACCAATGTATTTAATGTGCCTCTTTGCAAATGCTACAAACCCCACATTTTCTGTAACACTTACAATTCCTTTTCCAACTTCTTTTATACCATTGTCTTGTCTGGCTGATGCAGAAAGGTTTTGACAACCTTTTCAATTATGGTCCTGTAGTAAAGAAAAACAAGTATCATGACAGGGCGCTACATCCTCAAGAATAAGCTGATAAATTCAAAATAATAACAGTGTAGATGAGAGCACCCACACAGAGACTCAAGCAGCCTCTGCTCAGGATTCCCAGTGTTTCCAAAATGTTACTTAAAGCACCTCATGAAAGGTAAATCCTGGTCTGAAGAAGTCTTTAGTACCAGGAGTTACCTGTTAAGTTTAGACTCTGTGCCACAGGTTGCTAATCAGCAGGTTGCAAATTAGGTGGCAAGATCTTTTTGGTGGAAAACACAGGTTTAGCACTGTTCCCTTTTTGAAACATGCCAATTTTCAGTACTTTTCTCTCACAAAGAGGTTTACAAGTACTTATATGGTAGCCACGGCCCTAATCCTACACTTCCACTGCTGTGGACTCCCCCAGGTTACACTACAAGCCATAAAACCTGTAACCTCGCTGCACCAACCACAAATGGGGCCGGCATTTCTTCACACAGACTTGACAAATTCCACCCAGAGGCACTGCTTTCTGCCTGAGATAAGTGACAACCCGATGACAACCTCTTCCTCATTACTACACTGCCACCTCATTAGAATTTCAAATATATAATGAGAATCAATTACTTACAAGGGATAACCTTCAAGAATTCTTCGTGAAGCCTGATGCCTTTTGCTCTCGTCTTCTCAAATACAGCGTCTGGTGAAGATCTGAAAACCTTCTTCCTACAGAGGAGCACTGCAGATGCTGGGAGCTATCACAGGAGCTGACGTGGTGAGTGCTGTAAAAGTTGCTTTGGGGGTATTTCCACTGTTCCCTGCAGACAAATCTCCATCATCAACTCCACCACAGTGAAATAAAAAAGTGAGTTTTGAACCCAGACGGCTTTGGGAGTGGTCTCTTCAAACAGAACAGAACACTGAGAGCTAATCCACTGCTTGGCATTCATTTATATGTATTTGCTCTGCAATTTCATTGTTTCAGATGCCATTGGAAGGTGCCACCTTTGAAACAATGGACAACAGGAATGGGATGAAGTGGGAATGCTTATTGCAGACAGAGCTAATAATATTTCTTTTGAATGCCATCAACTGATATTTTTCTATTCAAATGCCCGTAAGACTTGATGCCAGGTAACAATATTCTGTGCTGATGATATCACAGTTATTCTGTATCTCTGAGGTGGTGATAGAATCTAAACCCTCCAAAGGAGAAAACCCTTTATTTATAGTTGGTACTGCAGCCCGCACCAAACCCCAAAGACCAGGACCAACACACATACTTTATCAGTATATGGTATGTATCAATATTTTATATTGATTACCATATCAAATCCAAGAACAAACAAAGCACCACCCCTAGCTCACAACTGACACCCGTGTGACACTGCCAGCAGAACATTTATTAATGCAGAAGAATTATTTCTCTTGTCATTCCCATTTTGGTGTGGAAATTTAACCTGCTCTATTCTTCGTTTTGTCCCTTCTCTTAGAGGATTTTTATATTAGGTGTTTTAAAATTCAACACTGTCCACGTCAGCTTTCACTGAGAATCCCGAGTTACTCACTAAATCAAACCCATTTCCTGGCAGCAAAGCAAGCTGAGGAGCAGGAAACTTTTAAATCATGTATCTAGACATTTACAGATTTTAGTTTATGGATGTGTTCCTTAAGGATCATAGAATTTCAAAATTCTCCCTCCACATCAAGTTATTGGAAAGTCAAAACAAAAACTCAAGGAAAAGCCATTTAAAACCAAGCTCTCCACCAGCTGCATAAACTTCTTATGAACAGAGTGAAATTTAAAGTTTTAAAATACTAATTTTGAAGCTCCAATGATACCTATTTTCCCATGGTGATGATGACAACTATGACCTCAAATTTTTCTCTTCATCTTTCACTTCCAGAGTATTTTCAAACCTTCATTTCAATTTGCTGCACGAATATCCTGGTTATTCTTCAGTATTAATGGAATCACATTTTAAGTGCTGCCTCCAACCAGTTAGTGCTACAACTCTTGGTTTACCCGTTGCCATAACTTACTCATACAACAGTTCTTGGAAAACTACAAGGCACAAGAAAGAAGAACACCCCTCCCCCATCCCAGGTATCCCCCAAAATCCAGAAAGTAGTTTGGAAACACGACCCCTCCACACACGCGTTTCAAGGTTGGAAGCCACCTCTGAGTCAGGCAACTACTGCAAGCAGAAAGTCAGTGGCACAGATGAAGTTGAATTTTAGTGATTCATGCTTTGCAACCGCAGCACAATGACAGAACTGCCCATGCCATACTGCTCCAAACCTAAGGAATTTATCACCTATCTCTTTAGACACAAACACCCTATCTTCTATCCTGAATATCGAAAAATACAGCCTATGTCCTGCCCTGCCTTCCTTTCCCCTGCTCTCCCAATGAACCAGAACCCATCTCCAGAGATAATCAAGACCAGTCAGACAGAACCACGAAAGCCATTATTTTTATCTTCATGCCTCCCCCATCTCTGACCCAGAAAACTGAGTTTTTGGTTGACAGAAGACTTTGCACGACAACACAAAGATTGTTTTTTTATACATGCTGCCAAAACATATTTTTCAGTAGCAATGTGGTTTGTCCTGTCATATTCTCTGAATGGAGAATGGCAAATATTCCTAGCTGGAACCTCTGGTAACCACCTGAAAGGAGGCCAGGAAAGAGCAGGAAAATAAAGAGTGAAAAATAACCCAGTCTTGTCCTATTAAATGTTAAAAAGGAAAAGCTTCCCTGCTGAGAGAAGACACTGCCTACAGCCTAGATTTCCTTTCCATGACACTGAGCCTCATCCAAGAGCAGGACACAGCCTGTTTTTCACCAGCTACCACCCAGGGGCTCAGGGAAGTGGGAGACTCTTCCTTGGGCCAGACTCCATGAGAAGGTGGAAATGACACAGGCCCTGCTCGGGAGAGCTCACAATCTAGGGAAGCAAAATGACGTACAGGAGCATGGAGAAAGTGCAGCTCAACACAAACAAACTCTCTGTACACAAAAATACATTTATGGAAACTATTAAAATAGCACTGCTATTTCTACCTGCCCCCCTGCCTCGCCATCAGTGCTGGGATGATTGCTCAGTAGGGATCTAGGGAAGGTGGATCTTTGGGAGAGCTTTGAAGGAGAAGGTGGTGGGTGGCCTCATGAATCAGTCCAGGGAGGGCACTCCATGCATACAGGACAGCGTGGAAGATGCTCTATCGGACACTACAAAATTGTGCAGAGCAGCATTTCCCCGGGTGGGAAGCCCGGGTGTGGTGTGTGAGATCCCTGACTCCCGAGACAGACGCAGCGTGGGCACGGGAGAACGCGCGGCCGTGCGGGAGACGAGCGGGATCGCTAACGTGGGACTGCGCTGGGGGTGGGGGGTCACTGGCCACTAACCCTCTGTGGCTGCCAGTCGGCACAGGAACTGTGAGGAGATGAGATGGAAGGGGTTGGAAAAGAGTTGGGTACAGAGAAGGAAAAAAAAGGCAAGGTGGAGGAAAGGAGACAAAAGGAAGAAATGCAGGGGGTATTTTCGAATGTGGCCTTCTGTTTGAGTTTCTCAGTGTGTTTGCAATTTATTAACTAAATAACTAAAAAAACATATACAATAATTAATGTACATTTGACACCATAAAATAAACTGGACCATATGCCAACATTTACGTTATGTTATTATCCTTCACTATGGAAAGGTGAGAAACAGGTTAAACAAGAGACAAAATGCTTCCCCTTACCCTTCTTCTTCCGTACTGAAGCTTGGAAATAGAAAGGGAATGAACTGTGAATCAATTCTGAAGGTAATTTTTTATATGCTAAATCCTTGTCTGTCATTTTGAGCACAAACATTATCCTTCCCTCTAAGACGTCAGTCTCTCCCTGCTCACCTCTACTAAACAGGTATCTCTCAAACCACAGTAGATAAAATCTGATTTTGCCAAGCTGTTTATCAGGGTTTATGATAACCATGAGGAATTTCTCCCCGCAGGTATTAGGGATACATGCACAATCTTCCTAAGTTCTTTTTTAAAAACAGTAACTGGGGCAAATTATTGTTACCAGGACTGTCAAACTATGTCAACACTGGGCATTTCCAAATCTTTGCAGATTGAAGTGGAAAGGAATCATTAGCACACTGCATCTTTTGGATTAATTAATTTGAAAGAGGACAGCTCAGATGGTCAGCTCTGCATTATGAAGAACAGAATAGCTCAAAACATGTCAATAAAACTGTAAGTAGGGTTCAGAGCCAGGCAAAGGAAGTGAGTGTAATGACTCCAAGATGAATAATTTTTTTTTTTTAAAAATGATGTTTAACTTAGCTAGAAGACATTACAAAACTATGCACTCTAAGGGAAAACAAAGGGGGACTTTCTATTTATATTTTTCGTCTATTACATAACAAGGGACATTCAATAAAATTAAAGGCATCACATTCAAAACCAATAAAAAGGAAATACATCTGTACACAGCACATAATTAGCCCGTGGGATTCTTTGTCACGAGACACTGTTGAGACCATGAGCTTCTCCAGTTCAGGAAAAAGGGTTACACAGAGGTATCGATGAGAACATCCACAGTGCTCATTTATAGGCACTTCCTATTTGGTTTGCACACAGATGCCACGAAAGAAAAGCTTATTCACTAGAGAGTTCCATGGCTGTAAAAATGTGGGTGTTCTCATAGCTCTCACAGATGTCCAATATAGACACATATACATAGAGAGAGAGAGATAAATCATGTATAAATACACACATACAAGCTGTGTTTTATGTCAGGAGACAACTGCTAACTGACGACAGGGAGAACGTTTTCCCCGTGGAAGCTCGTTCAGCTGCTGGGCAATTTAAGAATTCTCGTCCCTTCTGATAACAGCCCTTTCCCAGGACAAATATGAAAATAGGTAGACCACAGATGTTATTTGGAACAGCAGTCACACTGTTTGCTAGGGTGGCAAATGTTCAGAGTGCCACACGAGTGGCATTTTACAGCCTTGTTCAGGAAGAGAGCAAATTTCTGCCGCTACTGCAGCTTTCCCAGGGGACAAGCACCTCTGGAACACGGTGCAGGACTACTCCTCAGAACAGAAAACTCTTGCCACTGCAATATCTGCCCCATCTGGATAAATATGAGTGGGAAATGTGCCTAAAAATGGAAGTATGTCCCATGGCTGCTTGTTAAAGGAGCTGCAGTGGTTTCTGCCACGTGGTGAGGACAAACGGCAGATCAAGGGCTACAACCTGAGCAGGGGGCTGGGAAAGCTAAAATATGATGGTCCCCACTGGGGACTATTAACAAGCTATCCTCCCCTAGGAAAATGCTCCTTTTGCTGTAAGAACAGCTTCAATCTTCCTGTGGAAGATCGAAAAGTCAGAGAAATAGAAGAATATCCTCAGCTTGAAAGCAGTTGGCAGAAGAGGATAATGAAGGGCCAAAAATGGTGCCTAAGTATTGCTGTCCCCTTGGGAAAGGTGGTTGATAAACCAGCCAAGTTTTACAAGCTCTCAGCACTCCATGAAAGAAAAGCAAATAAAAAACACCCAGACCCACAAAGTGTGCTCCAGAAATAATATTTTACATTTTAATCCTGGAAGGAAAATGATGGAGCATTCACAAGCTGTTGATACCTCAGCTCACAAGCTTCCTTGCACATAAAAATCAAATTTTCTGAGACCTGCTAGAGCTAAATAATCAGACCGAGGTGGTGTTTTTGGTCTTCATTTGGTTGTTAGACCACAGAGAAGACAGCACCCACTTCAGCACCACCTTGCTGGGAAGACTTCCCACTGGAGTTACGTGACTCGACTCACTGAAGGATGGATGGGGTCCATCTGCCCCAGAAAACACTGACTTGCAGGGGAAAAAAAAAGGGGCCACGAGGCTGTGATTCCTTCCAGCTGGCCTTCAGACGAGTCCATGTCAGGAAAACCCCGAGCTTATAAAATTAAGTATTTAAATCGCTGCAGGATTACATGGAAAAATGGTTTTATTGTGCGAATTATTATCATCTACTGCTCTGCAGTGAGGGATGTGGTTTGGTTTTATACCCATTTCTCACTTGCTAAACACACTGTTTTACTGTTACAGCCACATAGAAACATGCACTGGGCTTCTCTCTTCTTATCTGTGATTTATTCCTATTTCCATGTCTTAGTCTAGCTGCAGAAATTCTACCTTTAAATGACCTAACAGAATAAAACCAGGAAGAAAAGAACCTCTACCCTCCTGATTTCTAGAAGATGAACACAAATTCCTGAAGAACTATGCGTATCTAGAATGTGGATGATCAAGCAAAGGAATCTACAACCACATTTCTCAAAATGAGCAAATGAAAGACTGAATGCTCAGTAATTTTTTATTACCAATAGTGAGAGGAATTAAGTTTATATCATGCACAGAAGTCAAAGTGATATCATAATATGCACTTTTTCAGATCAAATGAAACAAGTTGAAGTTGAAGCTGCTTCAACACTGTCAGCTTTTAACAACAGCTTCTGGCAGCTTACCTTTATCCACTAATGAGAGGCCACAGAAATTTAAAATAAAACAATATTAGATGAACTGAAAATTTAGAAAGCAAAGCTAACAAAACATGATACAGCATTTCTTTCTTTCTTTTTTTTTTCTTTTTTTTTTTTTTCTGGTAGATGTGCCAAACTTTGATGATGCATAAAATGTATCAACATTCCCTTGCGTAGCAGTAAAAGGCACAAGTCTCCACAAAAAAATCAGTCATGCGAGTCATGCACATTTTGAACTCTCCAAAGATGCAGCATTCTTAAAAACCTCCTCTGCTCTAGACACTGTACACAGTGCAGCTCCCTCCATCAGTTTCACATATAGACATATAGATAGATATTTACATCTCCACTCAGCCAGCATGCTTGCCAAAAAACACTTTCTTACCAAGCTCTTCAAGCTCTGAGGTCATGGACTTAGACCGCAGGGTCAGTGCAGTGGTTGGAGCTCGCTTAGGAGGTGGTGGGGCTGTGCAGGGAACAGAAAAAACACACAGGTGTCAGCCAACACACACCCTGGGAGCCCTATGCTCACAGCCACAGTTCCATATCAGTTGGAAAGGAAAAGCTCCATGAAATAAGGCGAGAATAAATACCTACACGAGGAGGAAAAAGCCCTGAGATGCTTTTCATGGACTGAATTTCTCCACTGTTTCTGGTTCTAGCGTAGGTTGCTTGACACATCCGCAAGCTTTTATGTAACAGGATACATAGAAACACTTAAAGCTAAATAACTGTGCACTTCTGTTTCCCAGCAGGAAAAGGGCTTTCTGGAGAAAGGACCTCGCAGCAGTGCTGCCCCTTCTGAGAAACATGCGGGGCTGAAAACCTCCTGGGCACCAGCCAATCTCTGGCAGATGAATTTAATCTTTGGAGAAACTGTTCAATCTGAGAAATCCAGGAAAGAACATTCAAATTTATCAGAGTTGTTAAGGTGAGCCTAAGGGAAACAGGTGTTTCCCTTCTCAGAGTAACTAAGACCTTACAATATCAAGGCACATCTAGCACAAAGACTAAAATCCGAGCTTCAGTATCCTGATAACAAATATTTCTGGTGGTCAGAAAAGCCCATCTCACTCCAACCCCTCTGCCATGGCCAGGGACACCTTCCACTATCCCAGGTTGCTCCAAGCCCCATCCAACCTGGCCCTGGACACTTCCAGGGATGGGGCAGCCACAGCTTCTCTGGGACACCTGTGCCAGGCCTCACCATGTGCACAGTAAAGAATTTCCCCCTAATATTTAGTCTAAACCTGCTGCCTTTCAGTTTAAAGCACTGCCCTTGTCCTGTCACTACACTTAAGGCCAACATGACACAACTCAAAAGGCAGAGGCAACGAGGTTTGTTTAAAACGTGTGAACAGTAATTCCATCAAGCCAAAAATAATGCAGGACCATGCTGGGACATGATTTAGTTTAATGCAGCCTTTCCCCTCCACCCCACAAGCTGGTCTCACTTTTTTTTTTTTTTTTTTTCCCTAATTATTATTATTTTTAATAAGCAACAGAGGTGAAAAACACTTCCAGCACAGACAGAAAAGTTTTAGTTTCCTGGAGCAGGAGGGAGCCCTGGAGTGCCAGCTCCTCCCCTGCTCCTGGTGTTGGAGAGCCAGGTGTGTGTGAGGGATAGCTGGGACTGCTGGGAGGAACAGGAACTTTCTGCAGCGTGCTGCTGCTGTATGGAACACCAGCGAGCAGCAGCAATCTTTCCTGCTTAATGATAATTATGAGGGCCTAATGACTTCCCTGCATAGCTGGGAAAGCAAACTCAGGGGCACCTAAGGTGAAGGAAACAGTGTTAAGTTCCTTTTTTTGTTTCCTCTTTTTATTTTGGGTGAAGTTTTTGCGGTGGCTTTTTGGATGGGTGGGTGAGAAACACGCTGCTGAACTACCCCCACCTCAAGCTAGTTTGGAATTAATAACAGATCATCTGTCTGTAGTGTTTCTCCTCTCTCACTGCTGCAGGAAGTTTTTACTACAAGATCCTCGAACATACACACGTGAAAACCCCCAAAAGATGAACTTTCTCACCGAGCATGACAAGGGAATATTGCTCTTTGGGCCACGTATTAATGTCTAACCCAACAGAATCACATCACTCTAAATGAAACAAGAACCGGGCATTTCAAATTTTAGAGGCCAAGTCTAATAAATCAGAATTTAGAAAGCAGCAATTTGGTGCCCATAGTTGGTTTTCTGGTGGAGCAAGAGCAGGAGAGTCCATTAGGAAGAGAGAAAAATGTACCTTTCTTCCTTGCTGTGTCATCTGGATCAAGATTCCTGGTTACTGTGACAACCTTCAGCACGAGGTGATTGCCCCCCTGTCGAATCATGTTCACCACCTGCCTGTGGCCAACTTTCACTACATTCTCATTATTAACCTGCACAGAAAGGAAGGAGTCTTTTAGACCAAAATGCAGAAAATTTTTGTTCTATCATTTTTATAAACAGAAGGTGGAAAGAACAGGAAGAAACAGAATTTCTAGTTACTGCTTTTTAATGAAAATAAGTATTTAAGGAACAGTGCAGAGCTGACATGATGGCCAGAAAACAAAGCTACTCCTTTGGGAAATACACATCTAAATAAATTCAACCAAATCCTGCCCTTGACGTATTTTATTTACAACAATTAGAGTTTTCCTTCTGCAAGTTTCTGGAAGAATCTCCTGTCCTGGAAGCAAATGCAGCAGGGCCATAGCAGGCCCAAAGAGTCTCCATGGAAAAAGAAGAGTTAAATACATGAAACCCAAGCAGCTACTGTGGTCATGGCAATTACACTTCAAACTGCACTGCAACACTCAGCTTAAGGAAAAAAAATAAATATATATATATGTATGTACTCTCTCAGTAATTCCTAGTGCTGCATCATCCTTTTTGCTGGATATGTCTTTCCATAAATTAATAAATTAATAGACACATAAAATAATAAATTAATAGGCACAGAAGAAAGCAGAGGCATAACAACTGCAAATAAGCACAGCTAAAAGTAATTTATTTATTCATTCAATCTATGAGGAGTCACTGAAAATTATCTGAAATCTGAATGATGACAACACGTAAGACTGAAGTGCTGCCTGTGCTATTTGAACATAAAAGATATTGAGGAATGGAGGGAGAGCTGCTGCCAGAATACACGCTGGGAAGTTGATCTCTTTCCAAAATTTCACTGACTCAGTAATATTTCACTGAGATCACTCAATGCCTTCCAAAATGAACAGTCATTTTCAAAGTAAGTGTTTTTAGCCTCCTCTATTTATTCTGACAGGCTGGGCATCTCACACTCTAAAGGATTTACAGTTTAGAGCAGAATCTCTCATTAAATATTATTGCCATTTAGCAGAACAAACAGCACAAGCTGCCCCACTCCAACTCGAAATCATTTTCCCATCCACTGTCTGGAAGGGAAACCTTCCCTTTTTGCAGGCTTTAGCTGAGCCAAAGTGCATTTTAATGAAGCAGTGCATTGGTAAAGCATCTTTTCAACACAGAGCTGCAGTCAGGAGCCCGAGGGGCGAGCTGTGTGCTCTGTGTGTGAGCTCGAGGTGCTTTTGGAGATGCTTTTTTGGTTCCATGTACTGTGACGTAGGTGGAACACATGCTGAACATCCAGACCTGTTGAGCAGGCAAAGACGAAGTTCTCTCCTTCTGTAGGTGGAGGGTATAAAAGAATATTGATTTAAATAGGGCTCTTGCTGGTTTGCTTTATTTTACACCTTCTTAGCATCTGGTATTTAATTCCAGGAGATATTTATTTAGCTGGACCAATGGCATCTAAATTTAATCTGTCTAAAATACCGAAGCAAACAGCGTTATCCATTCACTTCTGAATTCCTTCCAGTATTAAAGCCTCAACCAGGTAATTCTTTTCCACAGAAAAAAAAAAAATTAAAAAAAAAATCCTGTAATTAAGAATTATGGAATGCATCTACTCTATTTTTACTGGAATTAAACTTCAAGCTTGGAAGCCAGTAAGGATTACAACGTAATCCCTAATGCTGTCAAAAAATAGAGCCCTCCAAATAAATCAAAAGTCAATATTAATCAAACACATGTACACTTCACTAGTGTAAAGTGATAAATGTGTAATATGATAAACAGCTTATGCAGGATCCCATCTGTTCCCATCGTTCTGTGCAATGATATTTAACACTTAGAGCCGGAGCAAATATATACAACACATTTTTTTAAAGCTGCCTCAGAAGCAGAACCTGCAAATGACTGTTTATAGCAGCTTTGTTACAAAAGCTGGGACCAGAAAGATTCACCCGAAAATAAATAAAATAAAAATATTGATAGGAGAGCTGAAGGTTATTTAACTCAGAGTTTCACAGGAATGCTGGAGAACAAAAGAATCATGAAACCAGCAGGGCAGAACCTCATCTTCACAGTCTTTAGCACCTCAGGGGGTAAAACTGGAGCGTGACTACAAAGCAGTAACTCGGGAATTGTCAATGGCTTATGAAGATTTCCGTGGCATCATTTCCTCTACCCTCCTTCAGTATTTCATCCAGAAGCCCAAAGACTGCAGAAAGGGTCGCTGGGCAGTGAGACACCGGAGTTCAAGCAGGTTTGTCCGACAGTTTTAGTTTGCTATTATGCAGCAAAACTTTTCCAGGTGTGAACAACTTGAGGTGAATCTCTCTCGACTTCCACTTCAAGCTTTGGCAGGGGGGACTTTGTCAACCAGGACAGCAGATATCTATTCCAACTATTTCATAATTTCACAATCACCACAGTGTTCTCGGTATTAAATGTAATCCCACTTCTTAAAACACTCAAAAACTGCTTTGTCTTTTAGTGGCTACTAAAAGTTCGTTTAGAAGGAAGCTCTAGAAACAAAGAGTAAAGTTGTTTTGCAGGCACAAATCGGTGTCTTTCCCTCTTTTTCAACCCAATCTTTCAACACATTCACTGCAAAACCTGAAGTTCTTCTTTTCCTTCTACTACTCCACAAAATATTCCCGCACTGAACTTTTTCTGCCATGTGCTTCATAAATAAGTGAAAACAGATAATAGAAACAGACGTGTGAGGAGGCTGGGTCTATGCTACATCAATGAAATCATCCAATAAACCAAATGCAAGGAAAACTGTCCCTTGGGACAGCCCACAATTTCAACAACTCTCGTCTATCCACTCCGGACTCTTGGGAAAAGCCTCAGAATTCTGTGCTTTTGAGAACCACCCTTTATTATCTTCTGGTTACTGGGCAGTGGGATGGAAATCACTTTGAGAGAATTAATTTAGGAAATAATACGATCTCATAGACTGAATGTCTTTAAAAATACTCTAAACAGGCTGGATAAAAGCTTTTTTTTTTTTTTCCTGAAATGCACAGTAGGGCAATGGGTTGAAAAAATAATATANATATAATATAATATAATATTGTTATAATATTATTATTATATTATATTATATTATATTATATTATATTATATTATATAATATAATATGTAATAGAATGTAATACAATGTAATATAATACAATAGTAAAATAACCAGCACATTGTAAGCTGGCAGATGCATGAGCTGGAACACATTCACCAGAGCAGCCTTCCTGTAGGAAGGTGCAAAAGCAAAAAAAACCAAACCACTACCAGAGAAAGAGACCTTTGCAGACTTTGTTCTATTAATAAAAAAATAGATTAAAAAAAAAAAACCAACTCCATTTTTTCAATGCATCATCCTAACCCTTCCAATACCTCAACATTCCCTCAGTGGAAAAGGCAGTCAATCATTTTTAACAGTAATTAAGCAGACAGAACTCCATCATTATGCTTGGAATGCCCGCTGGTGGAATGGCTGCAGTTGGGAATGCACATCCTGCCAGAAGAAGCTTCTCAGCAGCTCTTCCTTATCCACTGAACTACTCAAAAAAAACCCCAACAAACCCCCAAACCCGTTACACACACTTACAACCCCCTGCCTACACGTTTTTTTGAAATTCACCCTTTTTGATAAATATTTCACACACACAAATTCCATCACGATTTGTACCAGCGAAAATAAATAGCCCACAAGTGATTGAGCAGGCTCTGCATTCCAAGCAACCACGGAGCTGCACACGTGGCACTGCCTGTCACCAGCCAGGAAGGGCTTCCCATCTGGAGACTAAAATGTGAGAGGAAGAAAGACACAGTGACCCAGACAGTTTGGGGGAAGTTATCTGTGCTCCCAGGAAACCCACAGTGCCAACCCGGGGGTCACCCACTGAAAGCCAGCAACGGGTTGGGGTGTCTGGGGCCATACTGGGATGGGCTGGAGCAGCATTTAGCACAAACTGGCACAAATGTCCCAGATTTGCACCTGACAAGCGTGTTGAACATCAAAAATCCTATTCTTTTATCCTCTAAATTCATTCTAAAAGCTGGATTTAATGGGCTCATGGACAGCACACGGGTACCTAGACAGTGAATCCAGAAAGGCTTCCGTGAAAGCAAATTTGAACGAATTCTGCTGGCAGCTTACTTTTCCCTGAGCATCCCAGGAAAGGCCTGAATGCAAAAATGACCACAGATCCAAAGGAGGAGGCAAGTTTAAAAGGTCCAAAGTCAAAAGATGTTTTAGTGTAATGACATTTCGTGTGCTTACAAAATGCATTTCACCACAACTGATATCAAGATTCATTGTCTCAAAAAGCTGGCACACGATTTTAACCTGTGTCTTAGATTAAAACAGAAAGTAATAACATCATATAATATATAAATGAGTCCCATAATGGGAATTAATTTAGGAATTTGTCTCAGCAAACCCAATTATTCCCATCACACCACAGAAGCTTAAACAGACAGAGGCAAATGGCTTCAGTCCACTGGGCTCCAACTATTCATTTATTTCAACAGTTTCTCAAGCAGGCCTTGAACAGTCTCTGGAAGATTCCTGGAGACTTTCTAACACCAATGGGAAGTTTGTTTACATTCTGATCTCCCACACAAACATCACTGATTGCCACTGGTGTTTGCCCATATGCCATTCAATCTACTTTGGTGTAAAAGGTGCTTCAGAGACTTCATGCACTCTGTTGATCTAAAAGGTGCTATTAAAAAGAAAAGGGAAAAAAAAAAGAGCTTCACAGAAGCAGGGATACAAGGATGTGGAAATTCCAGCTGACATCTTGCATTAATTATCATTTTGCAGTAATCCACTTGCTCACAGATTTGCCTGCCCTGGTGGCCTTACTGCATGGGACGATGTAAAGTTGAAACCAGTGAGCATGGAATCGGACTAGGTGATCAAGGGAGGCAACTGCCCACCTGAATTCTGTCATTTCTGGCATTTCTCCAGAAGAAGAAATAGTATAAGGAAGTACCTGACAGCAAAAGAAGTACATATGAATTAAGGGAAAAACATCAAAATCATTCGTAGCCTTGGAACGGTAGAAATTTCTCTGCATAAACTCAAATACTGGCGTGCACAAACAAGACATAAGATGCCTACAGGAAAACACCCTGTGGAGAGACAGCGTCCTGAGGTTTTGGATTCCATCCTGTCACCGCATTTCCCCCTGTCTGCATACAGGGAATGTTGTGCCTTTCCTGCTGCAGCTCCCGTGGCAAAGGGAGATGTTGCTGCCTGCTGCTCGCTCCGGGCAAGGGCAGCAGGACAGGCTGGAGCCTGGTGAGACCTGGGATCTGCAGGGCTGCTCCAGCCAGGCAAAGACTGTTCCCTCAGCTGATTCAGCAGTGGCCAGACTGCTGAAAAGTGGAGTGCAGCGTGGTCTCTGCCTGGAGACAGCAGAGCTGTCGAGGAAGGGGGCTCAGCCTCATCCCCCCGAGTCGCACTGAATCTTCGGCTGCGCTCAGGAACATCTATTTCTGAGAGAGGCACTGGAAGGCAGAGGCATCTCAGATCATAAACTCCAGGCTCCTTGGTTGTCATGGCAACTGCATCACAAAATTTGTTTCTTAACATTTAGCCAAGCTCCATCTTGGAACTTCCCAGGTTTCTTGTCCCTGTTATTCCCGTTAGGCCCAGAACCTCTGAGAAGAGCTGGTATTTTCTCTAATTTCTGTCCTAGGTGTGACCAGTCTTTATCAATCCTTTTTTCTCCTGTGTCAAACCACCGAAAGCCTAAATAGCCTTTATTTTCCCCTTTCTTTCCCAGCGTGCTACAAACACATCAGGTGGGAGTAATGCCCTGCCTCAGTTAAACACGCATTTTAATAATATATTATGACGAAGTTAAAAACCTGAATGGAGCAAAACAGCTGTCAGTCCTTCAAAGACCTTTTAAATTTTTTTTTAGTGTGTCTAACTTCAGTCAAGCCAGCTTATAAAGATGGTCATACACTCATCTGTATTTCACCCAGCTCACACTGGTCCCAGGCCTGTGTCTGACCTCCCTCAAGGGAAATGCACAACTTGTTTTCTTCTAATAAGCACAAACTGACTGGATAAGTTTGGGATCAAAGCTGACACCCCAAAAAAGCAGCAGGGTTAAAGGTGGCTGTTCATCTCTTACCCATGGCATGATTTAAAAGGTAGAACTATGTCAAATCAGCACTCTCATCTCAAATTTTGCATTTTGCACACTTCTATCCAACCCAAAAGCTGTTGCAAGTAAGTGACTCCCGTCCTCGTGAGACTACACAGAACATTCAAACATCCCTCAATTACTTGGACCCCTTCCTATTAACAATAATGGCCTCCATTAATCAGCACCTGTTCCTATTTTGAATCCTTGGTTTAAGTCACATTTCACTGGAGAGGTTCAATTAACTTTATTGCAGCTGATTGAGCTGCAGTGTTCCGCAATCAATTAAGTGGCACTTAGGATGAATTTGTCCGACGTCTGCCAGGTGCAAGAGGTGGCAGCTTCTCATGTTCTACCTTCCCTCAGGAAAAAAAAATCCAATGAACCGTGCACATCTGTTTTGCTTCTTTTTCCTTAAAATAAACTCACCGAAGATAGGCCGGTAACTAATTTTTTTTCCACGTTCCAATGCTCAAAAAAATATGTGCTAGCTTAAAATTCAGTGAAATGAAAATGAAGTTTGAAGTGCAACAGAGAGTATCTTAACATTATTCATCTTGTGAACATGCCTCCTATATTGAATTTGTTCTCATAGCCTATAAATTATGGTACAGAGACAGCACCAAAAATAGGGTACCAAAAATAGCAAACTAGAGGTCACCCATTTAGTAAAGAAACCTCTCCAGCATCTCTGCCCTTCACAGATGAGAGCATGCATGAAAATCTAAAACTGCTCAACCACTGCAACCAGAGCTGCTTCCACCTCGTTCCCCCGGCACATCCATAGTCATCCTCCTCTGCTGGGGGTTGCTCTGAGGTGGAAGCAAACTGAGGAAAGAAAAGAAATGCAACCCAAAAGCTGCACATTTGAGCAGTGGGAGAACAAACTCTCATCCCTCCAGGCTCCTCTGCTGGTCAGTCACCCACGCCCCAGCTTGCCGCTCCCTCAGCGGAGTCGCTGATGCTCCGCGAGGCCCTTCCGACAAACTGACTCCAGAGGGAAAAAACAATCAAAAATTAAAAGCATCGTTTTGTCACGGTGATCTGAGTGCTGGGCCAGCCCTGGGCAGCACAGTGCATGGAGCTGGTCTGTTCTGCTGACAAGTTTTGGACGAGCCTCCTTTCAGCAGCCCTGTGCCACCACCGGCCCCGCTGCCCCCTCAGCCCCTCCGGGACTGCTCCCCGAGGGGCAGCACCAAGGGCAGGATCCCCTTTGGGCAGAGCGCCCTTCCAAGCCAGGCCTGCCCCTGGAGGCAGCTCCAGCTCCCTCCTGTGCTGCTGTGTGGGGACAGGAATGGGGAGCAGAGGGAGCTGAGGCAGCATTCCCATTCCCGCTGCGCCCTGGGAACAGCGCCCACCTGCACAGCCTGCCCCCCAAAGTGACGAAGGGCTTCCGACCCCAATTAAACAATTCCCAACCCAACGTTGGAGGAAAACAGGAGGCTCTGTTCCACCCTAAAAATACCATATTTTTTCAAATGGGGAGTTGCAGTGCTATTATGCAAGCACTGGGAGGACAATGGATCTTTATTTGAATTCTGAATGAACCACTTGATAAGTATTTACAGGAGGTAGAAGCTCGCAGGCTGAGCCCTTCTATTTTTAAAGCTGTGCATACCTACACTAAAGGCCATTAGGCAGAGAATTCTAAAATATGTATCAAAATACAGATCCCTTTATGAGCATTAATAATACAGCCCAATATTAATTTACATGAGGTAAGCACCCATTAGTCAGGCAACACAATTTAAAATTAAACCCTGTACATGGGATATAAACTGACTGGCTCTGTACATTCCAATGATTTTCTGTTAAAACCTTCCCAGAGATTACACAGATATATTGACAGAAAGTGTTGTCATCATGTGTTGATAATCTATATTTCCTCCTCCCACATACAGTCACTTTCCAGAAAATGCATCTGCTCTAAGAACAATATTAAAAAAAAATGTATTGCTCATGCATCCCTCTTTATGCAGGAAAGCCTAATCTTAGAGCAGATGGAGAGGATTCTTTCTCAAAGCCATGCTGGTTTTAACGAGGCTGCCTTGAACTTGGAATCCCTTAGAAGTTCAATTTGGAGGCCGTGGCAGTGAGGACTGAAGTCGGGGCCTAAGGATTGCCTAAGCACAGACAGAATAATCAAACTCACATAAGAAATGTTTTCTGTGTTAGATCAGAATGAAGAAATACCCATCAGTCAGCTGGTGATGTGAGAGTGCCCCATCTTCATTTAGAAAATTACTGATTGTGCTACCCATACTGCAGCTTTTGTGCATGCTTTATGCCAGACTTCCCAAATTGAAGATAAACCCCAAAAAGAGATGTCAGTGATGGAGTCATTGCACAGCATAGTTACAAACATGGAAATGTTTGGTTTAAAACAACCTCAAAAGAACATCCAAATGTATATTCCTAATTGTACTGTAACACAGACACGAGCCACAAACACAGTGTTACACAACATTAACTCAACAAAAGCATCCAGAGACAACTTTTGCAGCTCTCTTTAAAGAAAACAAACTTGCTTATAAGAGCAATTTCATTAATTCATAATGAGGCTTTTTGTTACCACTTCAAAGAAGCGACGTTCTAATTTACTTACTCTGCACACAGAATAACCACTTTTTATCATCTCAAGCAAGAGCATAAGTGCAAAAAGCTCCTCTGTTAAGAAGGAATGATTTATTTTGGTGAGTGAACAAGCATCAGAGGAGGGTAACGGCAGATTCCTCAGAGCACTTTGTCACAGCGAATAAGAATCACCAACAAACCTTTCATTAAGTTCGATTTTATTTGTAAATAGTTGGAAATAAAAACCTATTTTGGGATGATCTGGTGACTCACAGAGCACGAGGCAATTTCCTGGCCTTTAAAGAGGCTCCACCTTGGCTACGGAGAGCGCTGGTCCCGAGGGAACACCCTCCCAGAACCAGCGGAGCGAGGCTTTGCCTTCTGCACCGCTCCCAGTCCGAGGGCGCCCGCAGCAGCCAGAGATGCTGCAGCCTCTCCTTCGGAGACATTTGCTCCACAAATGTCAGAATTTGTCCAAACAAAGCTTTGGAAACACTTTTGGAGGCAGTTCCTGCCTTCTAGTGGCCAGAAGGGAGCCAAAGCTGCCGCCTTCTCGCTTTCAGCACCCAGAGTCAGCAGCACAATCGCCCGCCTGGCACCCAGCAGTCAGCTGGGCGATGCTGTGGTGAATCAGTGCTGTTACACACTGACATTTTAGGAACACTCCGAAGAGCTGCACAGCCCTGTGCCAACGTGGCAGCTCAGCAGAAGAGCCTAGCGGAGAGAAGCATGCCCCAAACCTGAGCACAGGCACGGAGGAGAGGGAGACAAACGAAGCACGAGCGACAAACGAAGCCCAGGCAACGAGGACGTAACAGGATTTTCAGTCAGAAAGAAGCAGCCTCATCTGTACCAACAGTAATTTTAGAATCAGTAGAAAAGGCTTCCAAGGTCACCGTTTTGCATGCTCGTTCTCCTGCCACCTAAATTTTCTGTGCAACCCAAGTCCCAAAATTAACAAACAGCGAAGCCCCACCGAGTAGGATTCTATGCTGAATATTTTGGAATGTGAATTAAGTCTTAAGAACACGAGGAAAGATCAGAAAAGGAACTTACTCAGTATGTTAAGAAGAACAGAAAGGGATGGTGCTGCCCTACAGTGAAGGGCAGAAATGCTATTTGCTTCCAAAATTAAGGAAGGGAAACTTAGATTTAAACACCAAATACTATGCAAATCCCTTACAATTCAAATTACATTTGTAACTGGGTGTTGTAGAATGGAGTTTAAATGTCAACCAAGCTCTTAGGCAAAGGTTTAAAACTTGGAGGCACTGTGGAAAGAGCTAACGTTTCCCACAACGTTGGAATTGCCAGCAGCTCTGTCAGGGTGACTTGGATACTGCCCTTGATGGATGGGTTCAGGGAGACCCAGGAGCTCAGATTCCTGAGGTGATCTCCCCCTGCACAGGAGTTAAAACCACCCAAGGTGTTGGAATGACTCCTGTGAGCACCTGATGTGCCAAAGCTTCACCCTAAATCCCCATCCCGGGAAGGGCCAGGGACAGCAATGCAGATGGAAATCACCCACCCCATCCAGCCCCTCCCGAGCACTGACCCTCTGCTGGGCTACTAACTCCTGCTTGGCCAGCACCTCCAAGGGCACTCCCACCGCAGGATTTGGGAACCAGCATGGGCTGGGGACCATTTCCAGGGACTGGATGGACGCAGCTGCCTTGCTTTGGAGCCTGACTCCATCTGTGTGACAGCACCATGCTCCCTGCCAGCGGCCACGCATCCCAGAGAACGTGGAGCACTTGAATTTCCCAGCCTGGGCGAACTGTACATGCTGCAGATCAACCCGGGAAAAAGAACTTTGCATTTCGCCAGACACACCCCAGGTAACCCTGCTGGAGGTTACCAATTCCATCTCACAGCTAGCAGGAGCAATTTCTCTAGTGCCACGTTGCTCGCACGGCTTTCCCATCTCACATGGAGACAGAACTGTGAGAAGGAGGCACGCTCGCAGCTCTAATGCATAAATTTTGGATGACTTTAAGGTAGTAATGATTCTCCTAGAGTGCCATCCTCTTTTTATTCCAGCCTCTGAGCTCTTTGCCTAATTGCCCAAATTGCAGTAGCATCACATCTGATTTCTCTCCAAATACCTTGACCTAAATCAGCTTTGCCCCAGTTACTGGCATTGACGAGTCTGGCAGTGGTAGAGGGACAATTTCAGTGCATCCTAATATGCTTTTTATTGATTTCCAGGTGGGGCTTTTTTTGACTACAAGGAAGACAGACATGAAAGACATGATCTGCACTCTGAAGTCTGACTAAGGCAACATAAAATCTTCAGCTCTAGGACACGTTGTAAAAAAGCAACCTTAGCGTGTGCTACTCACTACTCCTACTGTCCCCCCCAAATCCTGCACAGGCAGCACTGCTGGGATTGCACAAATCCAAGGCAGGATGTCTTCTGCCACGGGGTTTGATTAGTGCATGACTGTCAGCCTTCAGAGCATCTTCCTGCAGAATGCAGGGAATGCCTGATCCACGACCAAAGCTCCCGGGAGTCTCTGAAATTAAAACTATTTTTAGCCACCCTAAATATAGGCTGTCTGAAATAGTTAAGTGAGCCATTGTTGCTAATACATAGTTCCTTTCACACACATATTTAATACATGCTTATCAGCCCGAGCACATTTCTTACCGAGGGAGCACAGTTTTGTCCAGAGGAACGGAGGAAAATGTAGGTGTGTGCATTTGACAGCGGCCGGAGGCACTAGAAATAACTCTGCTAAAAGGCACGGGAACAGCAAAAAGCTGGGGGGTTCAGAGGCAGCACTTTAAAAGCAAAGAAATAAATCAATCAGGCAGACAAAAAGATGCCATTAATTAGTCCTTCTAATTTCTAAGGGGGGAAGAGCAGCTCTAATCTGATAGAGCCTTCACTGACTCTGTCAAATGGCCAATGTTGGTACAACAGGCAAGGGCTACTTAAAAATACCACGAAAGGACAAAGGACTGGGAAAATCATCCTGTGAAGCACAAATTGACTTCAATTCAAATGTTTCCTCAGCAGAAAGCTTCAAAGCCATTTTGCTTATGTTTACACGGCAGTTCTTCCTCTGCGTTCCTGCTCAGAAGGAAAGAGCTGGAAGTTTTGTGCTCCTGGAGAGAGTGAATCTCATTGTTTAATTCAGGAATTGGCTGCATCCAAAACTGGAAAAACTAATTTGTAAAATTCATTGCAGTTTGTATGTCAAAGTTAGGGCAAATAACTCGGGCTTCCTGATTTTCTGTGCTATTCCTGTGGGCCTGGTGGCTGTTTGTTCGGGAATTCCTGATCTCTGTGGTTACTGTGGACATTCCTGTCCAGCTCTATTTTCAAAGAGAAAAGAAGAGACCGTCTCACAGAGTAGTCCTCAGAAACTGAGGATATGCAGGAAAGTAGCAGCAACTCTCTGGAAAGTTTTCCTGCATGTATGGCATAGGCAGAACTCCCATGTGTAGGAAGTTGTGTGGATGCAAGAACTCTAAAAACAGACATTTTGTCACTTTGGTTAGAGATCAAAGACCTAGAAAACAGGATGCAGCCTCCTCAAAGCACCAGATTCTCAAGTTGCCATCTAATATATTTCCATCATTGCTCAAAAATAAGTGATTTCATCATAAAATCCCAGCATCATAGAATGGTTTGGGTTGGAAGGGACCTTTAGAGTCCAAGCCCCCCTGCCATGGGCATGGACATCCTTCAGGAGGTTGGGTTCCTTCCCATAAAGCCAAACCTTAGGATAGAGGCAAATAAATGTCCCTGCTGCACATAAAAGAAAGGAAATTTATTGGGACTTTGGAAACCAAGCCAAGATTGCATCTTAGAACTGTATCATTACAAGATGAAACTGCTAATAGCTCCAAAAGAGGCAGGATCTTGGGGTTAGTCGCTTACCAGTTGAAACTTCTCTTTCAGAACCCAAAGGAGGCCCAACAGTGCCTTTTGTGATTGTAACTTGAAGCTTTCCTTCATGACAGCGTAGTTGTGATGTTCTTAGCTACAAATCAATCACCCAAACCTTTATTCCGGAAACACGACTCCTGCTATGCATGGGAAATATCTTCCTGTCTGCCTGAATTCTGAGCTCTAAGAGTATTTCATCGGAGCCTTAATTTGGTGCCATTAGAGTCTATTCCCACTGAGGGTGGCTCAGCTTTTCTGCACTGAGACACTTCACGAATTCTAGATCAGCCTTGGCAGGCAGGAATATCACAAATACAAAATCTTTCCCACCAGCTTCAGTAAGATCAACTAAATAACCAGGGAAACAGGGATGGAGCAAGAATTAGGATCAAATTCGTCCTTTAACCATGGAAAAGGTTTCTCATAACGCTGAGGAGTTAAGCCACTAACAAAGCATAACCAGAAGCAGGACAGAGCCTGTTTTCTTCAGCCAGGAAGGCACATTCCCAAACAAGAGAGAGAAATGGGTGATTTTTAAAAGCCAAGAATAGAAAGGAAGGATGGGTTGCAGGTTGTGATAAGAAATCAAGGTTAGTTTCCTCCACCTGGAAAAGACAAAGTGATCTTTCACTCTTCAAACCTGTGTGGTCCAAGTCATATATTCTATGTTTTCACTTCTTGCTTTGCCTTCCAAGCAGGAAATGCAGCATAACTTTTATTTTTTTAAAGTATTGAGTACTGAACTCATTACAGCTCCAACCAAAACATTAGAGAAGTCCAGTTAAATGTCTCCATTGGCAGATCCTAATCACCACGGGGACTTGAGGGCTTATCAATGACCTTCCTTGCTCCTGTTTTTGCTTTTCCTGGAAAAGTGACATTCATTTTGGCTCGGAGCATGTGCTGCTTTTATGTTTTTCCTCTCCATGCCTTTGAAAATGAGGACCACCTCTTTACAAAGCTCATGGGCAGCCTCTCACTCCCTGCTACTGCAGCATCCCCACCTCGGGTTAATGAAGATGCCCTCACTTAACTATGCATAACTGGATTTATTTCTCCCTTTTTTTTTTTTTTTTTTTTGGCCTCACCCCGGGGTTATCACATAATTTATCAAGAAGAGATGAAGAGTTTTGTTTGACAGAGCTGCAGCCCATCTGGAAGGTTGCAGGAGACGTAATGTGGCCAAAGGCGATGATTTCATCCCGCGCCGCGACAGCCAGCAAGAAGCAGCAAACAACAAGAAAAGAAAACCCTCACTGTGAATTGCATAGGTACAGAACTTCCACTGCAGAAGCTGGATTAGTTAAAAGCTTCCTAGGTAATAGTCACAGAAAAAATAAACTCTGCTTCCTTATTTCCTTGCCTTTGTCATGCAGCAAGACACAGATTAAAAAGACAGACACGGGGAAGTCAGGCACTCGGAGGGTTTGCCAGTGTTTTGATGAGTGACCAAAGCCAGTGAACTGCACTTTGTCTTGTCTTTTATGTAAGAATAAGGATGAGTCATGCGAGACTAAAATAAGCACCTTCTTAGAGGCAGCCTTGCTAATAATAGCTGCTACATCTTTAGTCTTCCCCACATGAAACTACTCTGTTACTAAAGCAATAGTATGGGCCAGAGCACGCTCAGGGATGGATTCTACCTCTGCTGCTTGCACCTTCCTGATTTGATGGTGTCTTGGGGAGACTTTCTAATGTGTATCCCCTATCGCTACTCTATGCCCACCAACCTTTTCTGTGTCTTTAAACTGAGCCTGAGAAGGACAGAAAACAAAAAAACGTTTCAAAGCAGTTGTTTCAAGGACACGGAGATACGCTCCTCTGTTTCTGCGGTACCCTTGGGTTTTTTTTAGTCGGCTCTTTTTCCTCCCAGCAAGAGACGGAGGGTTGAATTCCGTTTTCCTAGGATTTTGGGGTTTTTTTGTTCTTTTCTTCTCTTCTGGACTGTTTCAACAACATCTGAACACATCAGGAGAATTTTCCCGGAGGCCTGGGGGGGNCTCCTCTGTTTCTGCGGTACCCTTGGGTTTTTTTTAGTCGGCTCTTTTTCCTCCCAGCAAGAGACGGAGGGTTGAATTCCGTTTTCCTAGGATTTTGGGGTTTTTTTGTTCTTTTCTTCTCTTCTGGACTGTTTCAACAACATCTGAACACATCAGGAGAATTTTCCCGGAGGCCCGGGGGGGTGGGCCCTCAATGACCCAGCTCCAAGGAGGGGAGAGACCGCACCTACAGAGGACCTCTGAAATCTTCTCAGGTTTTCTCTCCACAGAGAGAGAGAGATCTCATTATTTAGCATTACTATTCCCCACCTGTGTGTTTGTTAAATAAATAGCTTGTTATCTCTTTCACTTTCCTTTGAGGAAATTTTTTCCCGAACCTGGAGGGGAGGGGTGGTTGCAACCTGACTTCTATCAGAGGGTATTCTCCTCCAAATTTGTCCAAACTAGGACAGATGGTATCAAAAGAGGTGATTCCCAGCAGAGGCTCGCTCTGGGTGTGTGTGGCAGGTTCGGCAGCAGGGAGGGCTGTGGGGGTGGCTGCTGTGGGAAGCTGCTGGAAGGTTCTGCCGTGTCTGATGGAGCCAGCGCCAGGATGGACTCGATGCTGGCCACGGCCAAGCCCATCAGCAACGGTGGGAGCACCTCGAGCGAGAAAATGAGAGAGAAACAGCTCTGCAGGCCCCCAGGTCAGGGAAGGAGGAGAGGCAGGAGGTGCTCCAGACACCAGAGGCAGCTGTGCCCCTGCAGCCCGTGGAGGTCCACAGGGAAGCAGAGATCCTCCTGCAGCCCATGGAGGAGCCCACACTGGAGCAGGGGGATGCCCAAGGGATCCTGTACTGGAGCAGGGTCCTGTGATCCCACAGGAGACCCACGCTGGAGCAGCCTGTTCCTGAAGGACTGACCCCATGGAAGGGACCCACGCTGGAGCAGTTTGGGAAGAACTGCAGCCCATGGGAAGGACCGAGGCCGGGGAAGTTCATGGAGAACTCTTTTCCCCTCTCTGGAGCAGGGGAAGTGTGCGAGGAGTGCAGCCACTGAGGAGGAAGGAGTACCAATGCCCACATGTGATGGACTGACCACAGCCCCCAGTCCCCACCCCAGTGTGCCACTGTGGGGGAAAATCAGGAGGGAAGCTGAGCCTGGCAAGAAGGGAGGGGTTGAGGGGAAGATGTTTCAAGATCTGCTTTATATTTCTCATTGCCCTGACTTGAGCTGTTATAAATTAAATTAATTCTTCTCCAAATCACGCCTCTTTTGCCAGTGACAGTAGCTGCTGAGTGATCTCTCCCTGTCTTTATCTCAGTCCAGGAGCCTTTTGGGGTATTTTCTCTCCCTGAAACACTGGTGCATCCATGAACCCTTCATGGCAGTGATACCAAAGGGAAGCTTGACTTCTGACTAGAAAACAGGAATACTTCCTATTCCTAAAACACAAATCATGTCTGTGAACAATTCTGTACAGAGAGAAAATATTTTCAACATGCATATCCCATAATAAACACATGAATTGTATTTTGACACTATGAGGAAACCATTAAACTGTGACATGTCTTCCAGGTGCCATTGGGTAGGAAGGAGTGTAACCATCTCCAGTATTTTTACCCAGAAAAAGTCAAATATTAGGTATTTGTCAGGTGCAGAACACCACCCAGCGAGCACCAGCCACGGAAAAAATCCTTCCACAGCACAGCAAACCTCAATAAACCCAAAGAAAGGAAAACTTCCCTGAGTTACAACTGGACCATGAGGAACTCTTCCTGTTTATCCCAAAAGACAGGCTCTTCCTGCTTGAATGTGCCTCAGACAACCGTACTGGATTTATGTTTCCCTGGAATTAAACAGTGTTCAGGTGCTGTCAAGCCCTCCAACCTCTCCATAACAACAATCACCTCCTGTTCCTTCATCTGAGCAGTTAAAACAGCAGCTAAACAATGAGCCTGACATATTGGTGGTTATCCTTCAAGGATATATGGACAAGAATATTATGGACAAGAATATTATGGACAAGAATCAATCACTTTTTCTGGGCTGGATCAGCTCTCTGTACAGGGAAGACTTATCCCAGTCAGAACCCACCTCTGCAGCAGAGCTGTTTCATTTCGAGATGGTCAGAAGGATAATTTTTTTAAACACATTTTGTAATTGTTCAAGGGGGGAGAGCAATTTTTAGAAAAACAAGAGAATGCCCTGCAGGTTCAACACAACAGCTCTTTCATTGACAAGCCTCAAACTGTCAGGTCACTGAATACTGTCCTTCAAAACTGACAACCAAGACTGGCTCCTATTAGAAAAACACTGTCAGTGGCTTCTCCAAGACTTAAAACCCCCAGTTAGCCTCTCATTTCCTCTGTGAAGTTCTTTTAATCATCTAGCCAAACTTGGAAAGGGCCAAACAACAACAGATTCTTCCGTGGCTCTCACAGCCCTGTCGCATTAGGAACATATGTCATTTGTGTTTTATCAGACACCAAAGGAACTCAATCTTGTTTCTTGGGCACTTCTGAATTATTTCTGGCAAAGAGAGGCATTGAGATTAGAAAGTGAGTAGTCCTGGCCTCAGGAGCAGTTTCTTTGTAGCCTTTAAACCATGCTCACCCTCCCCCCAAATACAGGAAGTGTTCCAAGTTTTCATATATTTATATAAAACTGTATTCTCCTGAGTTAATGAACTAAGTCAGTGCAGTAAATTAACAGCTTACTAGAAACTTTTCCATGATATAAACCTGGCTCAAATGGCAATATTCCAGTAGATCCCTACCAGGTCTGCTGTCAGGGAGGGCTGCAGGTCTGCTGGCAGGAAGGCACCTGCATGGCAGAAAGGAGTGGGGATTCTCTTCCCGGCCCTGCCTTCCCAAATGTCTCTCCCAGCACACCATATGTTCCACACACAATATTCCAGATGGATGCTTAAAGGGTTCATTAATTCCTCAAACCCAGATTTCTGAGGGGCTGGACAGCTCAGACCTTTGTAAAATAGAGAGGGAGAAGCAAGAGGCAAAACCAAAATTGGGGGAAAGGGAGATAATTTAAAGTGTGTGCAGGGATGGTGGTGAGCATTTGGAGCCAGCAGCAGCTCTGAATTCCTTCCTTGGGATCCAGCACTCCAGGACTGTCTCATTCCCTTGAAACAATTATCTGCACACGGATGACATTTCAAACACAGCTCCACTTTGGTGACACCAGGCACAGCTTTGGAGGCTTGGCTGTGCTCTGAGCTCCAGACTGCATTAGTCATAACATGAGCTCCAGTGATCCTCAACCTTTAAAGGAGCCTATGGCCCACTAATGTTTTTGGAGGGAAATATTTCATAACGTCCCAAGAGCCAGAACAATCCATCAGGGCCTCTCCAGCTTATTTCCTTTGCTTTATTCTTTTAGGGTAGCACTGTCTGCTTTGCCATCCTGGGCACTCTTCTGCTGCCACGACACAAGGTTTTGAAGAATAATATTCATTCACTCCCTCCCTTGTGTGTGGGGCCAGATTAATGCTGCACAGAACACCTAAGGAGAGATGAATGGGATCCTGGAAACACTTCCTTCAGGAACTGTGCTCAAATCCGACTGCACTTGAAGGTGGAGCTTGAGAAGATCACAAGGCAAGTTGCCCAACAGAGGAGACAAGCAAGAGCTGAAAAGTCCAGGAGGAATAAGCCATCAGGCCAAGAACTTCCCCTGATGTACAGCCCCGCACGGAGCACAGAAGGACCTCTAGTCTTCCTCAGGCAAATGAATTGAAAGCTGCACTTCAGGAAAAAAAACCCACAAATTTGTTGGAATATAAGTAAAAACTTCATTGGTAGACGGCAGAAAAAGAGAGCAAAATTTGTAATGCAGATTTCTGCCTCCTTCTATTGTCATCTAAAATTTCACTGGTGTTATTTGACCTCTTTTCCAGCTCTTCTCTGGAAGAACAGATGGAAGTCAAGCGAAAAACATGGAAAGGAGCAGCAAAGTCTTATACCCCTCTGAGAACAACAAACAAGTGGTAGAAATTGAAATATTTTCTTCCCTTAGCAATGATTTTTTAGTAGATCTTTCCTCAGACACACCCTTTTCTCCATAGTCCCAGTAAAAAACCCAAGATGACAGCTTCCATTAAAACATTTCCTCAATTTCCTTAATATTTTTTTGCCTTATCACTGACCCAGTGATAAAAGGCTCTGACATTTTACATTGGCCTTTGAGGAAGGCACAGATGATTTACAATCCATTTTTAACATCTAGCTCTGCAGCATCTGGACAATTATCATCCATATTAGAAGCCTTTGGAGCCAAAGAACCAACAGAATGGATGCAACCCACGAAAGAATAGTAAAAATACCTATCCTCTGAAGTATTTATTTGGAATTTTGTAAAGTCTGCGGCTCTGAAAGATGAAAAACATGTGAGAGATCATCCATTCCAGAAGAGCATCTCAAGATGCCAGGACAAGGGGAGAATGGTTTCAAGCTGACATTGGGTGGGTTTAGATGGGATATTGGGAAGAAATTGTTCCCTGTGAGGGTGGGGAGGCCCTGGCACAGGGTGCCCAGAGAAGCTGTGGCTGGCCCTGGATCCCTGGAAGTGTCCAAAGCCAGGTTGGACCTCCCCAGTGCGAGCCCGCTGAGGATCCAGAAGGATTCATCAGCCTTTTCCTGCTTGTCCTGCTCATCCTGCATCACATGGAATCATCTGATCAAAACCTTCAGCCATTTCTGACCCGATTTTAATTGGTGATCCTGTCTGCCCTAATAATGTGAATGACGGTGCTCCTTTCATCTGAAGCAGCGAGACAACTTTGTGAATAGCTCGGCCATAACGTCAGCCCTATATTCCTTCCACCTATGTCATTTTTAGACCCTTGTGATCTAACTTTTCTTCCAAATCTGGCCCCCTCTTCTGAAAAAAAAAACCAAAACCCTAGGAATTTTCTGCAAAATGCTGAAAATTCTTTGAAGTTATTTCTTTTTCAGCTCCCCAGACTTTGAAGTGGAAGAGGCTAGAGGGGATACCAAAATTATTATTGATGTTGAATTTCAAGAACCTGTGCATTTTTTGAAAATCCAGCCCTTAAGACACACAGATAGGATATAAGATATATAAGATATATATACAGATATATTTCATCTGTAAATTGTGGCCATGAAACCCAAGTTATTTCCCAGTACACAGAAGGGATCAGGAGGGGGAAAGTACAGCAACCTCTACCTACAGGAGCAATGAAAAGTTCTGAGGGACAAAGCACATTAAAAAATTGAAGTCTGATAATCCAGTTAGTGTCTGTGCAGGAATACAAAAAACTGGAGAGAAATACAGATTTTCTAGAAGTGTCAGAGATCTGATTTTGACTGCTAGCACATGAGGAGGAGCTAGGAATAAGAAAACACCATTCAAGTGTGTCTAAGCAAGTCTGCAGGTCATAAAATAGCGTGTATTTATTCGTACCCCATTTCTTGGGTATCAGTACAGACCGGTCTTTGTCTCCCACTGCAGCAAGTTTGCTCTGCTAAACCACACTTTAATAAGAGATTAATAACAACAGCTACAGCAAAGCACTTCACATCCACTTGGCTACATCAACTCCCACCGCAGGAAAGTGAAGGTGTCACTTACAAGAGATTAAAAGAAGACTGAAGTCCCTGTGGTACTGACTTAGGAAATAACTGAAATAATTTCCAGCTTTGTTTCATCTTCTTCCAGAATATGACTTAATCCTCTTTGCAGATAATTCTCCATTTACCAAGCAAGAAACTTTTGAGACCAGGATTATGCAAAATGTGCCTTGGCCTACAACAACTTTGATTTTCCAAAAGGCACAAGCGAGTCCAGACTTTCATGGAAATCCAGAAAACGTCCAGCTGAAAACTTTCTTGATGGGAAGAGCCCCGACCTTTCTAAATGGCCAATTACAGGCATGTGCTTTTGCCTATAACTGTTTCCAAATATCTGACAGCTAATTCAGTTCAGTATTCAAACCAGGAGTTGAACACCATGAAAGGAGCAAGGTCAGAAAAAACATCAGGAGAATGTTTTTAGAGACAAATTCACTCAGAGAATCAAGTCAGAGAATGAATTTATTCCGTAGTTTCTTGCAGTATACTAAGTAAATAATTTATTAGCTTATTTGAAATTACTAATAACTTGAAAATAAAGATTGTAATGAAATGGTAATCAAAAGGGTTTTGTTGGGTTTTTTTTCAGATAATGAATTCTTAAAAATAAAAGCTAAAACATAATCTAGTCTAGCTAGATTTACTTGGCCTACAGTGACACAGTAATGCTGCATTTACTAAACTCTGCTAGGGAAGGGATAAAAAATTGGAACTTTCCCATGTTAATAAATAAAGTCAGACATATTCTGCTGAATAAATTGACGGAAATGCAAATAACAGCAGGATTTGCACGAAGGGAGCCCTCTTGTGCAAGCACCAAAATGGGAATTTTAAGCTTACTGAATACACAATAATTTCAGCACACAGACCCGAATTATAATTATTTTTTAAGTAAGAAAACTCACATAGTTATTGGTATGTTAGGCGGCCATTAGAAGCTGATCATTCTCTTGTGAGCTGAAGTTTGTTAATCCTCTTTCTTTAACTAATCTAAAATTAATGAACGACGTTAAGAAAGAGTCAGTAAGAGCTAAAAATAATCTAACAGGAAAAAATTCGTCAGGCAGCGACTTATTTATCTTCATGCTGATGCAGGTGTGTGGAAAAACATTGCAAAAAGCAGCATTTTGGTGGGTCAGGGGCCAAACCACTATGGCCATTTTGTGGCCACTCAAATAGCCCTGGCTTCACTTTCGGCATGGAATTTTGCAGACTGATTGTACTTCAGCAGAGCAAAGAATCCAGCTGGTGCATTTTGGTTAAGCATTTTGATTCCGAGACAGAGAACAAGCTGGGCTTGCTCAACACTTCGCTGATATCTGTGTACCTGAAAAACCCCAAACTGCACTGATTTTCATATGATGTAGATCTATGGAATCCATATGTCTGCATCACAGAATCATGGAATGGCTTGACTTGGAAGGGACCTTAAAGCTCAGCTAGCTCCCACCTGTAATTATAATATATATTAGCATGCCAAGAGGATGGTGGCAATATTCATTAACTATTCCTTTCTCTGTTAGCAGCCAGGAAAAAGTTAAAACTAGTGCTGAAAACAAATGCTAACTGCATGGCTGAAGCCTCAAGCAACCAGTTATTAGCTACTGCTATCAGCAAAAGAATCCCCTGCAGAATCCTGTTAATTAGAGCAAACAGACCAAGCAGCAAAACCACGGAAAAATGGAAAAGCTCATCTTTGTTACCACACGCCGCAGTTCCCTTCAGGAATGGTCAGAATCTGGGTCGGACACTGAAACTCCTCAGCTGCAATTTAGCATTTTCCAGGGAGACCTGGAAAATCCAGCAGCTGATCCCCCAAACCACAACGATTCCCCACTATGTCCTGGGAAACTACGAGCCGTGACCTCAAGGATAAACACGTCCAAGCTTCCTTTCAAACACATCGATAGTTAATGGCATAAACTCCTGTCACCCCGTGTGTGGGTTTGAAACTACCCCTCACATGAGCCAGAATGTTTCTTTGATTGCACAGACTTTAAAAACCTGCCATTATCCAAGAAGTGTTACAAAAAGGCTTGGAGAACCATGGAACCACTTGGGTTGGAAAAGACCTCAAGATCATCGAGTCCAAACGTTGGCCCAGAACAAATATTCTCTCTGTTTTCCTATTTTCTTTGATAGCACAGACTTTAAAAACCTGCCATTATCCAAGAAGTGTTACAAAAAGGCTTGGAGAACCATGGAACCACTTGGGTTGGAAAAGACCTCAAGATCATCGAGTCCAAACGTTGGCCTAGCACAAATATTCTCTCTGTTTTCCTCAAAATGTGGAGTTCAGTCATTTAGGTGTGCTGGCTTCTCCAGAAGAACCTCCCTAGGCCGTTTTTCAATGCACTGGCAAGGAAAGAACTCAATTTTCCACCCAAAAACTACTTCTGAACTAAGAGAAGTCGAAGGGAGGAGCCCCACCTGACACTGTCAACGCACAAATGCTGAAAGCAGCAGATCTGAGAGAGAAAACAGAGGTCACTGAGCACAAGGGAAAGGGCAGTGTGAGAGACAGAATGCAAAAATACAGATGGTCATGAGGGAAAAATACTCAAAAGAACCCCTAAAAGCTGAAGGTTGCTCAGAGAACAAAGCAGAAATGCACAGACAGAGGTAGGAAACTGTCGCTGTGAGCGGCACTAACGACGAGGAATGGCACCACAAGTTCAGAAGGAAAGCAGTTCTGATCTTTATTAATTAATTAAATCATCATTTTATAATAGGGATCGCAAAGAGTGCGTTGAATGGCATAAGACAGTTGGGTGCTCGGCCATCCACCCCTTGAGGCGATTGGCCAAGCTCTAAGACACTTATTCCAAAATATCAGAAAGCCAGAACCATAACAATCCTGCATAGCAAACCCAGGTGCAAGATAAAGAGTTCGTTTACAAAAACCCATAGCAGTGTTTTTCATTGCCTCTGTGAGAACTGCAAAGTTCTCACAGAACGCTGCAGAAAAGCTGAAAGATTTCTCTACCAAAGCTTTTCAGCACCTACAGATGGTCACGAGTGAAAAATACTCAAAGAACCGAGAGAAGCTGAAGGTTGCTTAGAGAACAAGGCAGAAATGCACAGAGAGAGGTAGGAAACCTCTGCAGTGACCCAAGGAATTCAGCTGTGTCCAGCAGCCCCTGAACAGCAGAGCTGTGCTGCGCCGCTGCCCCAGGGCCAGCAGGGATTTGGCCACAGGGATTCGTCACAGGGATGGAAGACAAAGAGACAGATAACCTCTGAAAACAAAGTAAAGCAAGAACTGTTCATTCTGGATCCCGGTCAAGGGCTAGAAAATATGAAAGTCAAGGTAAAGGAGAAAAGATTTCTGAATATTTGGAGGTGAAAAGCAAAGGTGTTGGTCGGACGTGAAAGAAAGAACAGAGTTATCAGGACAAAAATATTGACGGCACACAGAATTACTTGAAGAAAAAGACAAAAGACACATTCAATTTGCAGTGGGAAGCTGATTGCATCTTCCCAAGTGAGGATTCAATCCAAATGACAAAGGCAAAACTGAGTATTATTCTGTAACTGCAGAATGTGAATTATTTTCGAGATGGTAACAAAGCCAAGAGTAAACACCAGCAGAGAACACAGGTGTCAAAAAGAGACACCGAAATGTAAAAAAGAGACACTGAAATGGAGGGGATTCAAGCAGCAGTGGCATCTTTCATTACCGACATTGATTTTTTTTCCCTGAATATTATTAAGTTAATACTGTTGGTCACAAGACATCGATCTTTAGAACCAAAGCAAAAATACCTTGAAATCCATGTGAAGCAGAGGGACACCCAGCATTGGTTTCTTGAACCCTGGTGGAACGAGCACATTTCAAACTGCATTCATTTATTAAATGGAACAAATTAGATTTTTGCCAAGATTAAGGTCAAGGTAAAATACTAGTGAGCTGCAAAGCAGTGAGATTTAATCATATTTTGGCAGGAACTCAGCACTAACTTATAAAACCCACAGCTACAGAAAAACACCTGGGACACAGAGTAGTGTGCCATAAATTTCTGTTGGCATCACTACAGGTGAATTTGGGAAAAGGGTTGTAACAGCCTACGCTGCCAATCCCTCCATCCCCCTGGACATCTTTTCCCTTAGCTGATTTAAACAATGATTTAAACATTGCCTGCTCTCTAAAAAGGCAAATCCAGACAGAAGGACCAAAGCCCTTTTGGTTTTTGAGACGGGCAATCTATTTTAAGGACTGTGACTTTCTCTCCTAAATTTAATGATTCCTCTATTCATCATCTTAGCGGGACAGTTCTAGGAGAGTCTATACTTAAACTTTGCTTATACATAAATCCACAGGATCTAAAGGGGAGTTTCTCCTTTGAGGTCAGCTCTCCCAGCTGTCTGAATTTAATATTCCATGCAAAGTGCTACAGATCACTGCATTTTTCCTTTCCCACAGCTGCTGCATACAACATTATTTTATCTGATCCCTAGAGCCTGGTGGATTCACTTAAACAGAGATCAGTCTAATTACAAGAGGCCTGATGCACAAAACCAGTTTCCAGCAGCAAATATGGATATATTTGCTTTAGACAGATGGAGTTTTCATCATTCCTAGTATTATCTATGCCTATGAAGACTTCAATACATCTTAATTTTACTTGGAAGAAAACATAAGTACATTTTTTTATGGAGTTCTTTTGCCCACTGGAGCTGGAAAGCACCATGGTAATATGATAAAATACTTGGGATCCTATTTTCCTTCCCAAATTCCCTCTACACCAAAAGCAATTGACATTCCTGTTGCCGGTACCATGGTTATCTGTAGAACAGAATTCAGAATATTTCATTTCATGTTGA
Organism: Struthidea cinerea; assembly: GCA_013397865.1. NCBI lineage: Eukaryota > Metazoa > Chordata > Aves > Passeriformes > Corcoracidae > Struthidea > Struthidea cinerea. The sequence continues at coordinate 395,638 of VZTI01001242.1, forward strand.
CATGACTGTGTCTGATAACTGAAGGTTCTTTAATCCCCCAGAATATGTCAAATGCTTGAAAAACCATCTGATGTCTGGAACAAATGAAAAATATCCTGGTCTCATTTCCTGCCAAGCAATGAACTCCAGCTCTCTGGCAGCAGCAGCGACAGGTTAAACATTTCCCCCGGGTCCCAAAGCTCCTGATCTGCAGAGCTTGCTCTCATCCAGGAGCATTGGGTTGTTGGGAGGGAATCGTGGGGACTTCCTTAAAATCAGAGATAAAAATGCCACAGAACATCAGCGAGCACTTCAACTCCTCTGCTGTAATCACGGAACAGTTCACACAAATCTCACTATCTTTATTATCCCTGAAATCACCAAATTGTCTGAAGAGCACTTAGAATATAATTTAAGAAAGGGAGCGATAGCAATCGCTCTCTCATGGCAAACGTGGTCTTTTCTAGAGTTGTTTTTCCCCTCAGAAAAGGTGAATTCTTCAGCACGACATACATTTCAGCTGCACCCCATGATCCTGATGGGTCCCTTCCAATTCAGTACGTTCTGTGATTCTGGGATTTGTAGTGAAATAATCTTTATTTTGCTTCAGTAAAATCATAGAGATACAAGCCATTAGAAAAGCCCTGTAAAAATGAATCAGTCAGGTATGAAAAAGAGGAGAAGCCCCACTATCCATCCCAGCCAGAGTTTTCCTTAAGAAGAGAGAACACTCAGCTTTCCAATTCCTACTAACACCAGGAAATAAAATTTCTTTTCTAGAAGTATTCAATAAAAGTATTCCTTCACCTCCACTATTTATTGATTAAAATCCCTGTTGCAGTCTACTTTTTTCCAGCACCAGTATTGCCACCTCATACTCCAGCTACTGCCCGGACTGGCTTATCCAGGGGTTACTTCTCTGCTGCAGGACTTTTGCCTGGACCAAGCCAGAGGAGCCCACCAAGGATGTACCCTCATCAGTGGCTCAATTAGAAATGAGCTGGGAGAGGCAGTTAATGACTGGGATTGAACTCATTAGACAGCACCTCCTGCTTACAGGCTCAAAATATATTTTAGGCCCAGTCCTGTTAAGCACCCAGAGTAAAACAATGGGATTCAATTTTTATAAATACATCAAGACCCCAAGAGGTTTCTATTTTTGTGTGCTGCTGTTAATGTTTTCTGAAGCGCAGTTAAGGCCTAATACCTTGCAGGCCAAGGAGATGGAAAAAACCCCAGCTCTGTGACAATTTCTTGCTCCTAACAACTTTGTGTAGCACTGCTAAGACCTTCTCACAATTCTGTTCTCTTAACACCTGACACAAAAGCAGAGTACAACAATAAACTTGTTTATTCCCAGCTCCAGAGACAACGAACAATTGAATGTTGCTCAATAGCAAGAAAATATTTCATGTTCTGTTTCATCTCTTCTGCTGCTCTCTGTTTCTCCAGCTCAGCCCTGCATCTCTATGACAATCACTACACAAACCACCTCATTCTGCAGCCCACACAGGCAGTTAACAATTTATCCCTGTTGTCTCCATCACATCCACTTAGGAGAGCAGCAATCATTCCTGCTTTGAGGCTCTGCTAATATGAATAATTAATTTCATCCCTTGAGTTCCAACACCAGTTTCCACTGTCCCTTTAATTACTTGGATAAACAGGTTGGGATCTTCTCTTCCGTGCCTTTAACGCCGCGAATCTTTTACTGGGATCGAAGAAATAGTCCTGAATATTGTCCATAAAATGTAAGTTAGCAGTGAATCATGCCACAGTCCCCCACAGCACACACAAAATTCCAGCTTTGTGTCAGCTGCTTCACTGGCACCTGTTGAACGCACACCTGACCATCACCTGGAGGCTCAGCCCTATTAAAAATTCTGCTGCTCTTCCCGTTAGGTCTGCAATGCCCTTACAGCAGGGACATCTCTCCTGCCCCAGCAGAAAAATCCCACGCAGAACACGGACAGTTCAACCCCCAGAAAAATCGATCTCGTTTTAACTTGAATTCAGCTTTTTTTGCCCCCCATTTTCCCTTTCAGTGGAAAGATTGAAGCTGTTCCTCAGACTCCTCTCAAACACCGACCTGTCCTCTCCCACTGAACACCCTGCCTGGATTTCAGGCTGACACTGGGATTTCTTTTAAGCTCGGGGCCACATGATGTCTCAAAGGGCTCACCTTCACCAAAAGAGGAAATAACCTGTGGTTGGCTTAGTCAGGACCCCCAAACAGGGGCACAGATGAAACCCAGGATTCAGATTATCACAGCTCAGCGAAGGAGTGATGTGAGCCTGAAGCTGAATTTCAGTACAAGCAAAGCACCTTCGATTATCTCATTATTTGACCATGCCTGCATGGGAAACATGTTGTGCCAGGAATAGCACAGCGTGAGTAATTCAGACTCCTCTCATGAAGTTAATATTTAACCTGAAAATTCCCTGTAATCCACGGAAATTCACAACAAATCCAAAAGGGCTACTGTGTCTCAGAAAGAAAGAATCAAGGCATGAGCTGTCTTTTCTTGGTTTTTTTAATAGAAAAAGCCAAAACATTCTATCAGATCATTTATGGGCTTTAACTGATACAAACCATGATGCATCCTGAAAGGACTATCAAAGATTCCAAATAGGAGAGTTACAGTTTTCTATTCATTATGTCTCCCAGGCTCACAGAAGCTACAAATATTATGCTTTCTCACATCTTACTGCCAAAGCTGAACCCCAGGTTAAGTGGGTACAGCTTTCTTTAAGAGCTATGCCAGATCAACACTGAAAATGGCATAAATCTGATCCCAAAAGCGTGTGTTTTATAGGATTTATAAGCTTTGTTCATGTTTGTAACAAATCATTGCCTTCCAGAAGGCACATTTTAAAAACCTCTTATTTTGCACTTACTTTTGCACTAAAAGCAGGACATATCTGTGATGTTGTTGTTATATGACACACAGCAATAGCTAATTAAATCAGCCACATATATTTCATTGTTTAACACTGCAGGTGGTCTGAACAAATCATCTCCAGCTCATATTCCAGAGGCTTGGAACAGAACTGGGATCTCAATTTCTCCATGTGTAGCTCCCTCTTCCCCCTCAGAGCTCCATTACAAGAGTCAGTCCATTTCGAGGGCAATAAGAAGTTCCCTTCTCTCATGTACAGGATGATGTGACAGAAGATCTAAAAGGACTAAAAGAACAAATAAATAAATCAGGCTGCCTGAGGCCTCTGAAAGACACGGCCAGCCCATGAATGGAGCAATCTCAGTTCCTTCAGTGTCAGTTCTGGCTTTGATTTTCTGCTAATAACTCCGTGGATTTGTGACAGACTAAGAGCATAAAGAGGTCAGTGTGTTATAAACAAGCTGTGAATTGACTTTGTTTGATTGTCTAAATATAAACACATAAATACCTAAGAACAAGCAAAAAATCCAATGGATTAAGTGGAAAAATTATTGAACATGCACATCCACTTTGTCTGTCACACCCTGACTTCTGTGGAGCCAGGATCCCATCCCTGCATTTTCAGTGACAGGCATTAACCCAGGATCCATGGATTTAGTTGGGTGAAGAACCATTAAAGGGGATGAACTGAGGAGAAAGCCACTCTGCCTTGTCACTAATCACCCTATACTCACTAGCAGGAACGCAGGATTTGAAAGGTGAATTTGATTTCCAGCAAAATTTTCCTCAGTGCGTGTAATCAACTTGGCACAATCAGGATACATTCACCAGAAGATGGAAGGAGGAAGCAAAAGGCAGTTTGGATAACAACTCGTTCAAAGGCATCCCTGATTGTGTGATTTGTCCTGGGACAAAACCAGCGGCTTTAAAGCACGGTGCACAACAGAAAAGGGCTGGTATTTACATTTATAAGCACAGGGTACTTGTGAAGCAGGGACAGTCAGCCCACAGACTTACTCACTTTGCTGAAACAATTGGCAGAGAGACAAAGAAAGTCAGGAAAAAGCCACTTGGACAGAAAGCAGTCTACAAAGGAGCCACATCTGAATAATCCACGAGGAGTCACCAGGCATTTCTTGATAGAAAACCCCATATCTCCTAAAGGAGCTATATAGACTTAAGGATTTGGCCTGAAAAAATACTATTTTTTTTTCCTGAACTCTCTTCTAGAAGAGTTTCTAAATAATCCGTAAGAATACCTCCAGTGAAGCTAAATAGGGAATCTAACATTTTATGATCCCAGATACTTTCTGAGTGTGTGCCAACACACAATAAAAAAAACCCAAACCCATCAGAAACCACTTTTCTCTCTTGTGCTGGGTTAGTACTCCAGCTATTTAAATTTATACACTCATTGTGGTTTATCACAGACTATTATGGCACAGAAGGGCAAACATAAACTGCATTGATTACCTCGCAGTATTGACAGTCAGAGCCCACAGAAGCTGACAGGTGAAAAGATAATTAGGGCAGTGATAAACCTCACTGTCACGTCTGCCTAGAAATACCTGGTTGTATTATATTGAGAAAACCAAAGTTTCCTTTCTTTTCAGAGCTATAATCACTTGATTTATCCTTTTTTTTTTTTTTTTTTTTTTTTTTTTTCTCGGGGAAATAAAAAAAAC
>VZTI01001242.1:400233-463934 GCA_013397865.1 Struthidea cinerea
TTTTTTGCCAGGGGAAGAATTAAAACCCGACCAAAGAACCAAAATCAGACTCACTGGGGAAGAAAATCTTACTCCAAGGCCAGTTGCTGCTATTGAAATTTTGCAAGGACTTCTTGGTTAGTTTGGGTTAATTTATTCCCTGAGGAACCTGTTAGGAACAGTGATTAGGAATAGCAAGGATGAGCATCAAAGGGGAATTGGAGAACGTGCCACTCTTACCAATAAGAAGAGTAAGAAAAATGAGGATCTTGGCTGTTGCAGGAAACAATGTTCAGTAAAATATTACCATGTGTCGGCCCCAAAAATGATGCACACAGAGAGGCCGAGCGGCTGCTGCCCATCTTTCCCCCCAAGAGAAAGGTCTGCTTTGGGTCTCTAGCAGCAAACCAACCAGCAGTTTTTATTAAATTTGTAGGAATGATGATCTTATGACTAATGACTTAAATATAATGACTAGATCTTATGACTAACGATTAGATCTAATGACTTCTGGCTCTGTCACATTTGCATTAAATTAACCAATGTGTTGAAAGCCGAGGAGGAGGTTGGGTAGTGATAAATGGCTGAGCAGGCAGACATGGAGACTGCAAAATTTGTCCCCCAGGAAGCCAGGCTAAAAATAAAAAAAAATAATAAAAAAAAAAAAACACCAACAAGGTGAACGATCAATTTATTTTAAATTTCTCTGGCAACCATTTCCCTCCAGAGCAGGCAACAACTCCCCAGTCGGAGCGTGTGAGCAAACAAAGTTCGATTTACAGCAGTTCCACATCAGCAGGAATTAAGCCAAGCTGCTATTTATGAGCCTTTCCACCCTTCCCCATTGTACAGAGTGTCTTCCACGGTGCATCCTAAATCCTTTCTGCGCTGAAGTAGGACACAGATGGAAATGGGAAATCTGCATCCCGCTGAAGAAAACGCTGCAGTTGAATTGCACTTCGGAGAGCGGGTGGAGGTTGTTGGAGGTGGAAAAACACGTTTGGGACGCACGGCACAGGACTTGTAAGGAAGAAAAGATGTTTTCCACTTACCAGCAAACCCTGCCTATGCCATTTCCTTCTCATACACTGCACTACACAATCACAGAATCATGGAAGCTGGAAAAGAGCTCTAAGAGCAAATCAAAACTGGTCATTTGGAATATCTGAGTCTTTACCTGTAAAACTGTCATTCTAATGTAAAACTCAGCTAAAATTTGATCCAAATGAAGTAAATCCCAGCACTGATGCTTAAACGAAAACAAAACAAAGGAGTGGAAGCGTGCAGATTAAAACAAAATACTCTATAGGCATCTTTAGTGAGCCTGAATAACACGCAGACTCTCTTTTTGCAGGAGGAATCTCAGGCATTACAAATTTAGATGGGAAGCGGAGTGAGAGACTTTCTGTGCAGTTGGAAAGTTGGAGTCTCTTTCTCCAAGCCGGTTTGCTCAGCAGAGCACTCCTGCGATGGAAGGCTCCTTTCCCGGGCCTCCGTGTGACAAATGCCACCAAAAAAACCACTTTTCAGTGCCCACATTTTACCGTTTCGAAACACACTCCATGGTCCTGCCCGGCGTTCATTAACAGCCCAGGAGAGACTGTGGGGACAGACAAAGTGAATGGTGGAAAACCGGCAGCAAGAATGCAGATGTGGGGGAGGACTCACACGAAACATGTGGAGGAGCTAATGGCATCGTTAACACCAAATTAAATGGAGTTTTAATGAGCGCTTTCCCCACAGGAGACCAGGCGGTAAAAATGCTGCTTGCTGCAAGTAGGAACGACGTGAAGATTTGGGGAGACTCGTCTGAATCTCGGAGACACAGTGTGTGTCAATGGAATTTTTTAGCAAAATGCCATGATATAAATACTCAGTGTTCCGTAATCTGCCAGATTTTTTCCCCACCAAGAAGCACAACTTTTTATCTGAATCTCTCCCTGTGAAGGGGCTGGTAAAACAAACATCTGAGACCTATCGTTACTTATCCAAAATCAAATCAAGTTGATAACTGGGTTTGGATTACGTAGCTGAAGTGTTATTTTTATTTTTAATTATTATTATTATTACTTGGAATTCTGAGTATCAAAGAATCCTTTGACCCCAAATTTAAAAGAGGAGTCACCAAACTAAAGAAACTTCTCTCCAAAAGTAGGTGATAAAATCCACGTTCGTTCAGACTGGTTGGATGAAAGATGGAAGGGAGGCATTGCTACAGAGTTTTTCTCCTGCTGATTACCTGTGACTGAGAAAGAAAACTGTAAGATGGTCTGTTCTGGGCATGGAAAAGGGATTTAAGTAGTGTCTCAAGGCCAGAAATTCAAAAGGTACCGACAGAAGAGTGGCCAAAGACAGCACATTTGTAGATGATATTAAGCACTTGGCCCTATCTATGTAGGCCTTCCATTAACTGGTTTCTCCAGAATTGAATTTATACTTCAAAGGATTAGATTTTCAGGTTGCCATTTTAGCACAGTTAAATTTTCTAATATTAATGGCCATAAATTAAATCTGGTTCAGTTCAAAATCTAGTTATGCATTTAATTCCATTAACTTCCTGGCACGGAAATTGTACCCAGACTATGAGATGCTCTGTACACTTGTAACTAACAGCAATATTTATTTAAAAGCGTTTTCTAAAACAGTCCTGTCTTTCTTTCCCCCAAATCAAGAAAGTTTCTTATTTTTTCCTGGTGGCTTTTCCCATTTCTCTCTTTGCACCAGAACCACAAAGAGTAAAGAAGGATGGAGCCAATCCCTGTGTAGTTCTTAGATTTGTCTTGCAGCCTCTTTCCTTTTCATTTCGCTTGTGTGGATGAATTAAAGTTAAGTTTGCATGCAGCCGAGTAGAAGCCAAATCATTTTATCCGTATTCTGTTGTAAATTATTAATTCCTGTGGCTTATTAATGCATATTCAATGCAGAAAGCTTCAGATGCTTCATAAACATTCCGCAGCTGGACAAGATTTTCAATACTGCTCTTCTTCACATGCAAAGCAAAACCAAACAGTTTCCAGGTAGCAGAGGAGCTGTGGCATAGTAACAACGGCCTCTTTTTGTGCTTAGCTAATTCCCATCTATCTAGTCAACCTAGGCAAAAAATAATCACGTGACTCTATTTCTTTTAGGGTATTAGAGGTACATAATTAATCTGTGAATCCATTTAAAGCACTGTGATTTAAAATCAACAAGCCCAAGGCGGCGGGTGAGACCAAATAAATACTGTCAGTGAACTTTGCCCCCGGGAGGGCCAGGTGACAGACGCTGCTTGGGAAGCCCCCACTCAGAATCCGAGCCTGGAACTTCCATCCCGGCGGGGCAGCAGCACGACTTCTAAAGGAAAGCTGCTGTGTTCTCAGCGCTCCTCTGCTCAGAGTGATCCGGCTGCATCGATAAGACACTGGGGTTTTAAAATTCACCGAAGAGAGGGAAAATATCAAAGTGATCTCTACAAATTCTGCCTCCTGGAGCTAGATTGGTTTATCCCATATTTAATAGAAAGGATACAACCAGCTCTGCGTTTAACACTCCTCTTGCACAACTAGGACAGTTTTTTAAGCTGCTGGAAAACCAAGATAAAGCATTTCTAAATCATAACGCTGGGGAGCTATCAGAGAACGTGACAAGAGAAATAAGTGGTGGTATCAGTGTGGCAGAGAAAGGTCACGTTTCTTCAGATAGAAAGGAAGAACATTCACGTAGCACTTCAAATGTGCATTATTAATTGTTATTATGAGTGGTTAAATGAATCAACATGTAGAGCAGTACCAGGCCAGGCCAGATGCAGGGAAACATAACACAAAGAGCTTGCAGCTGCTGCTGATTCAAGAAGCAGCATGCAGGTGCTTTTTAGCTAAAATTCTAAAATTCCCTTTTAATTTGGGAATGATCTTGGCTGAAAGCACTCAGGGACAGCATCTGTACACAGACAACACTCGTGCCAATTGCCTCCCGTGAACTCAACCACTTGGCTCTGCTGGTGCTGCAAAAGAGACCTTGCAAATTACAAAGATCTGCTTTTAAAACTCTCTGTTTTGAGGCAGGGCATCCAAACCTGTAGCACTGAGTTCTGCTACAGCTGCTGGGCTTAAACACACAGCACTGAGAAGGAAAAGGCTCCCTTCTCAACCTCCCCTCTGCAAGTTTATCCCAGACAGGGCAGTGAGACGCCTTCAAGCCTGATTTTTTGGGGGATTTGGTGACCACCGTATCACAGATACCTAAGAGAGGATTCCTTTAAGGTGTCATCTAAAAGAGCTGGGAATAAATGTGCTCATGTCCCCTCCTGTTGTAGCTTCCTCTTGCTCGGACTTAAGGAAAAAGAAAAACCAGTGCAAACTCCCATAAAGCTGAAGCTGTGTTAGAAAGGGGACCCTGCATTCAGTATTTTGCCTGTCACATACTTTTGCTTCTACTCACACAACATGTGAATTACATCCACCCTTCTAAATAGGAGGAGAAAGGAGAGGTTGGTTATGAAGGAAGAATTGGGACACGCAAGAGGCTGTCATTTAACAGCATGCAGTGAACACTGCAATTTCTGCTTCAGCATCCTTTTAACCTTCAAATAAAGAGAATTACTAGTATATTACTGTTCCTTCCTCCCTCTTCCCTCCGAGATGCTACTTTGAAGTCATATTCTATATATTATTTCCAGTATGTGAACCCATCCACACACCTCACAGCCGGAGCTTCAAGCCCTTATTCAAGGCTTTCTGTTCATTTTCATGCCAAGTTGTTTCATTAGGTTCAGTTTCATCCTTCCTTGGGGCAAGAGAGCACGACTGGATACCTCCCTGACATCCACAACAAAGCTTGGAATTAGTCTGCAATCCTTTCTTACCTTTTGGATTGGAAACTGTCATCACGGAATTAGTAATATCAGGAATTAGTGATACTCCTCAACCAAGGTGATTTAATCAGTGAGAAGCAGAAGCGGCTCTCACAGAAGTTTCACCAGAATCCCAGAATCATTTAGGTTGGAAAAGCCCTCTACGGTCATGGAATCCAACCATTAACCCAGCACTGAACCACAATCCTGTGCCTGTTAACTCCAAGTAAAAGGGCACAGACGAGTTCCAGCGTGTCCTGTCAGGGGTGTTTGCAGTTTTAAGGCATTTTTCCTGCTTCCGGAAGGAAATTTTTTAACATGCATTGTGATTCTGTGCAAGGAAGGATTATTAACTCATAAGCAGAAGACAGACCTGACGAATTACTAAAACTGTTCTGAAAACAACCCAGTCCATAAGCATTTAGGCAGATAAATACAACACGGGACATTCTTGTAGCTTCACCAACCCTGTGAAGTGACCAAGCACTAAAAGCACCTCCCAGCCCTTAAATACCAACATTTAATAGCAGTTTTTCACATGTTTATTCAAGCTAACTTAACACTGGGCTGAGACCCAGCACACAGCAAAAAACCTCAGCTGCATTTATCTGATTTTTCAGCTTCACGATATGCAAAGCACCGGGTTGCACTTCTCCAACTTCGAGCTCGGAGAAGGCGGTGGCACCGACTGAATAAAATCCCTGCAACTTCACCACACAAGCCAGAACATGTGCCTCGACTTTCAAATGTGCATCCCCTCTCAGAGGCAGGAAGCAATTACTCCCATTTTTTCCCTTTCAATACCACACTTGCATCTGCATAACGCGGTTCTGTGACAGATTATTGAAATTCCTCGCCACAGCAGCAGCCAGCACGCAGGCTAGTTTGGGCTCAGCCTCTCCTGCTGATCCCACGTGCTTGTAATTGCACAGGGACCCTAATTAACCTGCTGGGAAAGATCAGGGATCTTTCAAATTCCCACTCCGCATCTTCCTGGTTTACTACAGGCAAGTCAGGCTGCTGTCAATCTTATCCGACTGCACGGGTCCTGGAAGAGGCAACAGCCGCAAAACTCAGCTGATTGCCTGAAGGAGTGAGGAGGTGAGCACTGGAGGAAAAAAAAAGGAAAAGGAAGTCTTCCATATGTATAGGATATCCCTGAGCTGGTAGATTTTATCAGGTTCTGGGTGTGGAAGCAGATTTTCAGCATGTTTTGATAACCAGCTCGATAATCTCAACGATACTTAAATATTTTTCATTTAGAAACGCAAGGAAGGAATTTAAGGCCACAGCAGCCACATTTAGCAACCGAACAAAAGCACCTGAAAGGAGCTGCAACATAAAATTTACAGCCAAAACACACAAGTGGCAAAAAAGGTACCATTTCAATCAGAAAGTTTCTTGGCAAGTAGAATCTAATTTGGGGTATTTAGCCAGCTTTTTATGAGCCTATATTTCATTTTGTCACAGGATTTTCCACATTGAAAATGGTGAAGAGATCATTTGACATACTACAACTGAAATAATTCTTAATATTGTTGTTGATTCAACAGTGTACTGGACCACTGCCAAGACCAGAAGCTATATTCAATTAGTTTAGGAACATATGTCTTCATGTGTTGGGAAGAACCGGGGTGCAATTAAATTCACAAAAATTATTCAGCAGATGGAATCAAATTAATGTGTTCCTGTGTCTTATGTTCATAGAATTGTGTTTATCTCGTTTTTTTGCTTAAAAAAAAAACCCCAAGCCCAAAAAACCAGAACCAGCTATAAACATAAAAAGAGATACATTTTATTTTTTTTCTGCTGAGATGCAAAGGATCAGAAGGATCAGAAGCTGTTTAGAACACGAGGAATGCATTTGTACGGTCTGTATCTCCTCAGTTCCAACGCATACAGTGTACAGCATCTCTAGCCAGGGGAGCAACAGGTGGAAGTCTCTTGAAATGTGCAGGAATAAAGATAATAAAGATACGTGTGGATTAAAATCCTGCCCCGCTCCAGGGTTGTTTCCAGCTTCAAGTATGTCCCCACCCTCAGCATTCTGAGCTTCACCTCAGAATGGTTCACCTGAGGACCAGAAAACTGATTAAAATAATTAAGCATAAATCCATCCTTAGATGCGCGGCCGCACCCTCGGAAAAGAAAAACCCCAGCGCGCGTCTCCTCCAGTCCTGGAGCACGTGAGGAGAGGGAAATGCAGCTGGCTGAACCTCCCTGACAGTTTACTCAGACTTTAAAACCCTTTTGACAAGCTCCCTGCAAAAGACTATTAAAGCACGAGGTGAAGCCGTGCAGCAGAACCTGGCTAAGGAGCAGCAGAAGAGGAGGAATGAGTCACCCCTTTTAGTGCCTGGAAAGAGAGTGTGATGTCCCACACTTCCCCCATGGAAATCAGACAGCCTGAGCAGCGGAGAGGCGAACCACCGGAGCAGACAATCACTCTTAGTCAGAGCTGGAGCTCGCTGAAAATTCCAAAAGGAGCCTAAAAGCAGGGAAAGCCAATTCCCAGTCTGAAAGCGGGGAAATGTTCATCTGTGGGAACAGAGGACGCTCAGCACCGCCGAAAGGAGACCTGGGCCTCACCGCACAGGTCCTGCTGCCCACATTCTGCATTCCAGGGCAGCTGAGCTTCTAAACCAAGAGGAAACATACCTGAAAATCTCTATTTTTCTTGCTGATAGGTAAACAGATGATCGCAGAAGTGAAATAGGTCTGTTAGAGAGTTCTAGACTGCGGGGAGGCCCCCGCTGGCAGCAGGATGGACCTAAAAGGGCTTTCAGGGGCACAGCAGAGCTCTGAGGACTTGTGGCTTTAGTGTTGCTTAAATTGAAAGCATATTTTCCAAGAAAAGAAAAAAAAAAAAGAAAGAAAAAAGTCCTTTTACAGCACAGACCAAGCAACTCGGAGGCCTTTTCTCAGAATCCAGACGGGGAAAAAGAGGGCATGAGGCAGGGCACAAGCTGAGCTGTTGTTGTGTGGAATTGCTGCTTCCCATGTTCTGCAGCTGCAGCCCCCCCTCACAGCCCAGAATCTCCAGCTCCAGTATCTCCCCACCACCCCCAGTTTATCATTCTCATCACTGGGGCACAACTTTGACCACTGCCCTGTAACTTTTCCATATCCACCTATCCAGCTGGCAATTCCTTTGTATTTGCTCTGCGTGATGAGTTTTTCTCCATCTGAGCAAAACCCTCTCAATTTCACATTAGCCAAACTTTAACGAGCAAACATCTCAGAAGAATAATATCTTCTAATCATGGCACAAAATCATTCATCTCTATCCATCCTGAAAATTGTATTTTGTCCACAGCTGCTTGTAGTTGACCCCTTAGCCATCTCCCTATCCAATTGTTTTTCCACCTTCAACAATAACTTCCTGTGGAATGCTAAAGTAATAAAACAAATTGACTCTCCTGCACTAATCTCTGTCTTTAGTCTTCTCAAACCAGCATGAAAAAAAAATAAAAATCCATTTATACCAGTTCCCATTTGCTTCCCATTCACTTTCAGGTTCCCACCTATCATTTTTTAAATTCTGGGTTAAAACTTCCCACAGATTTGACCGAATCAGAAAACCAGCAGCTGCCTCACATTTTTCTGAGTACAGATGTCATGTTCACTACTCATCTTTCCTGCTGGCCTATACTCTGACTCCTGAGAAATCCAAGCACCATAAATGCTGTTTACCAGCTCTGTGCTTGACTGCCAGGCTCATTTTCAGCAGGCACCTGATCACCCACATGCACCACGTGAACCCTACGTTAAGCTGGCACAAAGCACTCCTTCTTCTCTCCAGACTCAAAGAAGAAGTGATGCTACATGTTGGGAGAGGTGTGAATGTGTTATATGTACCCCAAATATCAACAGGAATGAACATTTTTTTTCATTTCCCTCCAAATCCTACAGATCTCCACAGCCTCCTTTGCTGACTTTCTAATTTTAACTGTGCTTTGCACATTTAATTTTGATGGCTGGTAATCCTGCAGGTCTCTGGGCAATATTCAGTCCCCACAGAAATCTGCCATCTCTTCCTCAAGAAAATAAAACATCCCAAGCCTCTCCTAGTGCTATCATTCTTTTAAAACTACATTCAAAACCCTTTCATGACTCCGAGTTATTTCTCCAGAGGAATCCCACTAAAGTTCACCTAAGCTGCAATGGCTTGGAGCATTTTTCACCCCGTGTCACATCTGTTTCAGCCAGGCTCTGGCTGTACCACTTGTTCCAGCAGCAATAACAATAAATTGCCTCTTTTCTATTCCTCAAACACGGGCTTGTATTGCCTCCTTTAGCTGTCAACACTGTTATATAGATTTCCTCCTAACAAATCTATCCACCCTTGCCGCAAGCCCCCACTGGCTCGGATCTCTCAGGTGGCTCTAAGCCTGTGAAGTGATCCTCACATTTCACCCCTCAAAACATCTCTGGCTCCCCGTGGCTCTGATGCTGGACATATTTAATGAGTTCCCCATTCTCACGTCCGTGGATTGGTCTTTCTTTCCTTCCACACACTGGCTGCTTCTGGCTTTTCCCTCTCATTTTTTTTTAATAAGAGCAGGACTCTCCCATGTGCTCCACAGCCAAACACAGCAGCGGCAGCAGCTCTGGAATTCCCACACAGGGGATCTCCCTGTGCCATACAAGTGTTTATCCCTGACCAGGAACAGGAGAAAATGGAGGAACACTTTCTTTGCACATCTCCTGGCCTGTCAAAACAGTTGCTCTGCCTGCCAGCACTCGCTACCTTCATGACTGGCATATTCCGCTGGTGTCAGCGAGACCCAAAAGCCACCAACTGCTCGGGAAAAAAAATAAAAAAAAAAAAATTAGGTATGAATGGAAATGAGGCCCACAAAGGCGAAACAAATTCTTGTACTTTGCCATAACGCTGAGGCCCACGCAGGAAATCCATGGCACTGGTACCCTTTTAGAAGCCCTGTCAGAGGGCTGAGGGAAGAGCCCTGCAGGGACCGGAGCTCTCACTCGGTCCAGCCCCCAGGGAGAACGTGGCACTGGGCCGGGAGGGTTCCCAAACACAGCCCAAACTGCTCTCTGGCATTTCTCTTAGCTGCCATTTCAGCCTCTGAAGATAACTCCTACCAGACTTTCTCCCAGGCACTTTCTCATTCTAGAATCATATTCCTTGCCAATTCTCCATCCTCAGACTTTTTAGCACAGGCTTAGCCTCCATCTTCTGCCAGTCCCAGTCTTCCCAGTTTATCCTCAGTCCCACTTCCCTTCTACTCATCCCCCACTCCTTTTTCTTTGTTATTTGGGCATTTCACCTGCTCTGCCTCTCATGATGCATCCCATTTCTCTTCACCCATTCTTCCTGCTCCTTCCCCTAGTTCAGGCTCTCTCCTTCCTTAACTCTTCCCCCCGTACAGATGTGGTTCCTGGGTTATCCCTGTTTCTCTCCAGTTCCTGTGCCTCTTCCACGGCTGTTCATAAGGCCATGGCTCAGCCAGGCCTGCTCCCTCACTCCAGGTGTGCCCACCATCCAGCTTCATTGGCACTGGAGAAAAGGGTCTGGGATTTCCACCAGATCTCAGAAAATCAACTGAGGGAACAAGCGCAGTCAGAGAACTGACAAGCAGAACCAAACACATAATTTGGGTCTGTTTTCAAAAGAAAACTTCTTGCTCAGAAGCATAGGAGTACTATCATTTTTCCACTCAAAGCTCACCAGAATTAAAAAAAAAAAAAAAAATCAACAAAAAGAGGAAAACCAACTAAGACAGAAAACATCAACTCAAACAGCTTCAGCAAGTGCTTAATAACTTGAGCAAAGTTTCTAAGAGTGGCAAGTATCTGACAACAGTTTTATCCCAAGCAGTAGAAGCATTTCTATAATGGAATCCCAGAATGATTTAAGTTGGAAGGGCCCTTCATGATCATCAAGTCCCAAACCCCCAGCCCGGGCAGGGATGTCACCCACCAGACCAGGTTGCTCAGGACCCCATCTAAGCTGGCCTTAGCTTGTAACCAGGCCTAAATAAATATCAGCTGTGATTGTCCAACATCCGCGAGCCGTGTTAGCGCCTGAGAATCTCACCACGGAATTTATTAGAGGATGAGCAGTAAGGGAAGTGCAACTTGGTTCCTTTCTGCATCCCAAGCACTGAAACAGCCACGTTGCCTGAGAGCTAACCACATCTCCAATTAAAGGAGAGAACATAATTACCTGCTTAATGTACTTCCAATGCATAAAGCCACAAGAAAGTAGCTGCTTTATAAAATATAATCTGACCTGTCACTCGATGGTCTTTCAGAAAAAAAGGTGGAGGGGCTTTTGCCATATCCATGGAAGATATTTAATATTTGGTGTTTTCAACTTCCCCCCAATTTACTTAGCATGTGTTACTCCATTATGATTTCATTTGGACAAGAAAACTGCATGGCTGCTCAAGCAGTAAATTTAAAGTGTAAATGGATTCTTGGCTGCTGATGGCCCAGTTTCTGCTTCTGTTTCCATAGAAACCCATGTAGGAGTGGCAAGGAGGCATCACTTAAAATATGAACTTAAGGGTTTACTTCTCCCTTTTTCCTCCCTCTCATCTCCAAGCAAATGGGAGGTAGTTTAAATTTGCAGCCCCTTCTTTCTCACCCTTTTACTCCTGGAAGCATCTGAAGCAATAATCCCACTGGCCAGCAATTTCCTCTGCTAAGTTACAGATTCCGGGCTGCAGGAAGCGTGTACTTGGAACAGGAGGAGGAATGCCACACTCTCACACACCTCACACACGTTTGGTACCGTGCCACAAACTGTTTCTGTCCAGCAAAATTCGTACTGATGAAGGGATGTAAATATAAAAGGTGGAAAAATCATCTTTAAAATGAGATGTACAACACTAAGCCTGCATTGGAGAAAACTGACTCCTCAGGTCAGATACCACACACAGCCAAATTCACCTGCTAGGTTAATAATAATCCTCTCATTTATTAACCATCACTCTCACGAAATCTTCAACCCAAGGTTCAATTTATGGACATCTCTAATGAGACCCAAGTGCAGTGCATTTCCTATAGAAGTATGTCCTGTAACAAAATAATCACTTCACCAACATAAAAATCTAGTGAGTTTGTTCATCAGAAATGGTTAAAGCCCTTGGATTTGGCAAAGCAATTCTTAAAAGGAGTGACAGAGACAAACGGGACCTGAACCCAAATTTCAGATAAAGTAAAAGACAAAGCTATAGAGACAGGCAGAGTGTCTCAATCCCACTCCTGGCTTTATTTAATTGCCAGCAAGATCCAGTGCACACATTCTGAGCCTACTTTGGGCACTTCTTCAGCACTGAACCTTTTCAGGCTCTTGCAGAAATGAGCTCCATGTCACAAAAGCAAACAACCAAACCCCCCTGCCCTGAAGCAAAGCAGTCAGGCAGGGAAACAGAGGAGGAACCAGTGAGGGAGGGAAGGCCACCATCCACTCACCCTCCTCAGCAGGGTCCTTTCCTACTCCTTGAACACATTTTTCCTACTCCCTGAACACATTTTTGTTCTAACACAGTAACCTACTCAAATATAAAATCCATGGGGGTTTGCAAACTTTCCTTCCAAAAATGGTGGAACTTGGTCACAGTGCAGGAACCTCTCTTCACTTTTACTCCCTAGCAGATGTCTGGAGTCTGAGCGAGTTAGCTTCCACAAAAAACACTTGCAAATAAAAACCTTATCTTTTCCTGCTGGCATTCTCTGGTGGGCAACAAGGGCAGAATCTTTCTTCTCCCAGCACCAAAAAAAAGAAATAAAGAAAGTAGCTACAAAGGGGGCATAATTTCAGAAGCTAATTAAGCTTGCTCTCCAGAACACAGTCGCCTTGTTATCATCAAACCCGCTGCCACGTGGTAAAAGAAGCAATTTGAAAAGGAAATAAATAAACAAAATGTAAATTTTCTTTCCATGATCCACATTGTTCTTGAAGTCTGATGTCCCTGTTAGACACGTGTTTGCAAAGGAGGAATTATGTTTATGGCTCTAAGCAGAGCCATTGCTTAGACTTTGCCTGCCCATTAAAAAAAACAAAAGACAGAAACAAACCTTAGTTGCATTTCTCAATACTGCATAGGTTCGTGTTGCAACAACATAATAGTTTTTGATTCACAGAATCATTTTATCACAAAACAGCCCAACTGTTCAGCTGAGAGCAGGATTTCTAACTACGTTTTGCCTGAGAATTCCAAGACACCTAAATCCTGTGCAGATGTCTAAGGGTAGGGACGTATTTATAAATTGCCTTTGGATATTTATTTTTATTTACACAGTGCCTGTGGCACTTCACAATTAAAGTAAGTGGGGCATCAAAACCTATTGGGGTATGAGGGAATAATTATGCATCAGAATATAAAGAAACCAATTAAGCAGCAAGCATCCTTCAGCTTCAACCCCTGATGCTTCCAGACAAACAGGCTGCTTCCATATTTGTGCAACACGAATGAGACAAACAATCCTTTGGCAAAATCCTTGGGATGCCACGGCCTACAACGCAGCTCAAGCCAGTAAAACCTGACTGTTCAACATAAAAGGCACTTTCTAAAATATTTGCTGACCTCCAGGTGCTACTCGTCGGTTCTTCGGCTGTTCAGCTGTAAGATAACGACTGTGATGAGTATTTCTTCTTACATCACTAGTCCTAAATGACAGAGAATTGTTCAAATCTCTTTCCATTGAATCCATGCTAATCACAGTGAAGGCTTTGCTGGACCTATTTACAAGCACAGCGAATTTTCTGGTGGCACCTCTAAGGCTCAGGAGGCTTAAAAGGATGATTGCTGCTTTTGGAAGTAACATTTTCCTTGACTCCTGTGTGTGACAGAGGGAAAAAAGTCCCCTGATTAAAAAGCCACTCTCCACCTGAGATCTAGATCTGAAGGAGTTTAAATCTCACCCATCAGCAATTTGCAACTCCATCCAAAGGTCAAATGATAAAGCAGAACATTTAATATATCTGAAGAAAATGCAGCAGTAGGGTATTTATTATCTAACATATCTGTCCTACACATTTATTAAAGTGAATTCCCCCAGTTTACAAGTTGGCTCCTACATGAAACTATGCTGAACACCTCACACTGATCACTGAAATCAGGGTTTTTTTGCTAAAAATACATTGGTGGATCTAATAAAATGACAATAATAATTTTGGTGCTCTTACACAAAGGTTATGACTCATTCATTAAAATATTTAAATTAGCAAGCCTACTGCTAGCTAAGATGGCAGATGCTAACACAGCCAAAGACTCAACACTCTGCATTATGCATGACTAACAAATCTTCGTGTGGAATGATGTGTAAATATTTCATACCGAGCAAATAGGCTTTGTGGAAAGTAGCATGATCTGAAACACACACAGATCACATCCCAAGTGTATTCAAAATACCCCTGATTATGTCACACAAGCACAGAAGAACCAGCTCACACACGCTGAGTTCCGTTCACCATAAATAAGGATTTTTGTCATCCACCGGGGCTGGAAATCGAGCTTTTCGTAGTGAAATCCCTGTTTGCATCTCAGATTTTGAATCTCTACCGCCTGTTTGCCTTCTGAAAAAATACCAAAAAGTAGGAGATGGCCAATAAATCATCTAAGAACTCTACATACTCTTGGGAATTCAGATATAAGCCAAGAGGGTATGATCATTGTCCAGATACGAGCAGAGCTTCAGATAATTCTTTTCATAATTTATTTATAAAGTCGATGGTATGAAAATACAGACTGCTTCATATGAGACCTTCAAATTTACCACTTGGTTCTTACACTTTTAAGCTTTTCCTGCCCTCATCCTTCCCACACAAAAAGCATTTTGAGTTCAGGGGAGGCCTTCCTGCTTTCCCGTACGCTCCAGTTCACTCTCCATTACTTCCTGCACAGAGACAGAAACACGAACCTCTGTTAAACCTACCAGAACAGCAGCATGGAGCAGACTCGAATCTACCACTTATTTACCACTGAGATGCACTTTCCCGAAAAATCCTCCCATTATCCCCTAATTTCCAGTTTAATTTTGCGTGTGTTACATTGCAGGGTTCACGCCTCAGCAGAGCCCCCTCAGCAGCGAGACAGGAAATGCTGATAAGAGGAGCTTTTCTGCTGGCTCCAGAGCGTCATCTCTGAGCAACAGCTCAAACTCACTGAGCAAATGAGAGCTCCTTCACGTCAGCAAAGTGGCAACAGCACCGAAAATGTGGCCACGGCAGCAGTGTCAAGCGAGGGGCAGAACTGTCCCTGCCCGGCTGCTGGGACCACAGCACGAGGATGCTGCAGGACAGAGGAGGAGAATATTGAATTTATTCCGTGGAGCACCTTTAACATCACGACAGGCACATCAAGCCAGCAGCAGGAGTTTCCTAGTCAAATGTGAGGCTCACCCAAGTATTAGTGCTGGTGTTCCCACAACAAGCACGGCTTGGAGCTCGATCGAATGGCACAGTGATGATTTTACAAATGTCTTGGATGTGTGGAAGAAGAATCTGGGGTTCTAACAAGACCCCATGAACAATCCAAACCTCAGCCACTTGGGAATGCTGTTTATTCCAAAAACGAGTTCTTAACTTCT
Organism: Struthidea cinerea; assembly: GCA_013397865.1. Classification (NCBI taxonomy): domain Eukaryota; kingdom Metazoa; phylum Chordata; class Aves; order Passeriformes; family Corcoracidae; genus Struthidea; species Struthidea cinerea. Next base: position 415,607 of record VZTI01001242.1, read on the forward strand.
CTCTTTTAAACTGCTGCAATAGCCCCTGGACTAAAGCAAAAAGCCAGCCAGGCTTTTCCACTGACAAGCAGAAATGGCATCATCCATTAACAGAAGTGCATTTTGTTAATGTCCCCTAACTCTCCATTTCCCATAAAATGGCAAAAAATTGTGAGAAACAAAAGCAATATTAAATTCTTCGTGAAAAGATGAAGAAAATATGTTAAAATGTAGACTATTAGACTGTTAAAATGTAGACCAATATTAAAAGGCATCTCCAGGACTCAATGAAATGTCTGTAAGGTCCTTTCCTAGAAAAAAAAGTCATTCTGAAAATTCCTGTTTAAATTTTTTTCCCACTTTTCTATCAGGATACTAATGTACTTGGACTTGTAGATTCAGTTCTAGAGAAAAAGCTTCCTGTTCCTATGAAATGATTTAAGTCAGGCTGCTTGGTAATAGGAGGAATAGAGCTCTTAACTTCAAAACCAAGGCTATAATATTCCAGAGAAGTCACATGAAATTAGGCAGCTGAGTGGAACTACTGCCACAGTAGCAGTCAGGTTCCAAGAAATGGATATTAGAAGTAAGCATCTCATTGCCAGCTTCAGCTTTGGGAAATCTGAAGTACTTGACACATGAGGGAACGTTTGATTCTTTTTCCTAGATTAGAAACCTGCTTTAGGGATGGTCTGTATGTTCCTCTGTGGCTCCATGCCTACCCGCTTTTTATCAATAAAATCACTACAAAACCCACCTTCAGCTTAATAGTTATCTCCAAAGAGAGAAAAAGCCTGATTTATTTCATACAGCAGTGAAGAAACTTGTCCCAGATGCCTCTGTTTCCTCCATCCTTCCCATTTTGCAGCAAATATCTCACTCCAGGACGCAGAGACAAGTTGTTTTCTCTAAACACTTGGCAAAGTGTTAGGAAAGACAAGACCCCTGAACACAGACCACAGCTGCCTCAGGGAACAGTTAAAACCAACCCAAAAAATCCAGCAGTGAAATTGAAACCTGCCTCTGACTGCTGAAAGTAAAAGCTGCCAGTTTAAGGTTCCAGTTCCTTTCCCTACAGAAAAAGACGAGGCTCAAAAGCTGCAATGAAAGAAATCCCCCCAGCCTCAATACAGCAAAGAAATGAACAGTTCCCCAAAGCCCAGCTCCACACCAGTGCCCTGCCATTCCCTGTTGCTGCTGTGTAAGGTGATGCATGGGGCCTGAGGATGCCAATCCTAAAAATTCTGCTCTTGCTGAAATTTTTTGTTTCCTTACAAAGCAGAGCTGCTCTTCCCACCCATTGAAAGAGATGTTTCCAAGTCAAGAGTTAAATAAGTCTCCAAAACGAAATAATTTTGCAGCCTCTACAGCACATCCCTGACCTGCACAGGATCTGTTACAAGAAGAAATATCACTCTAGATTGTCTAGATAACATAAACCAGGTATCAAGATGATCACCAGCAGTGCGGGTGAGGGAAGAGTAGATGCTGCCGGGGTTATTTTCTCGTGTTCAAGACGTATTCCATGATTTGTATTTAGTAGTCTAAATTAAGGCCTTTGCACGTTCCATTTGGAAAACAAGGGGGTTTTTACAAGGAATGGCATCATAAACATTCTAAAACCTCCACACGCAAAACACCCTGTGCACGACCAGAATGTAAAACCTTCCCCGACAGCAGCACATCAGCAATAAAATTACAGAGCAACCTCTTTTTCACAATTCTCTTAGTCAGTTACAGATAACCATGGAGAGGTCTAGCTTTTTGGAAAAGTGCTTTTGCTCCCCTAGCCATGGGTGGGAAACACAATACTTACAAAATCAGTGGTAAAATGGAGCAGCTCCTATCTAACTCTAGCAAGCTTTAGGTTAACTGTGGCAGACATAAAGCTGAAGACAGCTTTCCCTTTCAGCTTGTTTGATAATGACGTGGCAGATCAAAGGTCTCCCCTGTCAATAGCCGCATCCAGGATCTCCACTGTGTGCCACACCTACAAGGAAAGCACACTCTGCAAACAATAATAATTTATTTGCTGTTAACTTCAGCTTTGGGTCAGGCATTTGTGTAGTGAATTACTATTAATTTCTTCCATTACGTTCCATCATTTAACCAAGGTTCGCTGCTGCTGCACGGGCATTTAGAGAGTATTCAGAAAACACTAGAAGTAGGAGTAAGGAGACAAAAATCTGCGTTGCTATAGCTAAAATATGTGCAGTCTAGAACCACCTCCACTAGGTACCATCCTACTCCTCCAAACTGGGAATATTCAAAGTGTCTTCTCACTCTGTCAAGCTGCACATTCCAATCCCCAGCAAGACTTGAAAGGCAGGTCCACGGGGTCAGCTCCTTCCATCCCCAGCTAGTTACTATCAACAATTTTAGCCACTATCTGCATCTCCCCACATTTAATATGTTTAAAACTCTACTATAAACTGCTGCTGAGACTTGCCTGAGGATCAAGTCAACCAAGCTTGCTAAACATATGCAAGTCTTCAATGGACATACGGTTAGTTTAGAAATGCAGCTGAGGCTGTGCTTCAACACACCATCATCTCTAGAAGGCCCTGACAAAAATGAAGCATTCAATGACATTTCTGCTTAGGCACAGGTAGAACTAGAGAGCAGAAGAACACAATCATCACCTTTTAAACTGTGAAATAGTAAAAATAAAAAAAATAGTTACAAATTATCATCAGTATCAGAACACTAAGATGCTATTTACACCCTGGAAATGGGAATGGAAGCAAACTGGGAAGCCTGTTAAGTAGACTCAGATTTTTAGCCCTCAAACATGATTAGATCCTACCAGCTGTCTCAAGGAACATGTACATTCTCTCCTTGACATCCTGGAGACTGGGATGCTGGCAGACCACAATCAAAAAGCAGAAGTGCCTTCCTACAGTTCTAGAAGAATATAAACCCCGCAGTTTCTATTGTCTACAGAATGTGCTGCTTTCTCTGATATATATGTATGCACACATGTAGATAGGAGTGTACCTATGGACCTATATAAATTGTGTTTACACCCAAATAAATCAATCCCTTGGTCTGTCTGTCTTTCTGTCTATCAACCCCATCCACATTTTATCAAACACCTCTAGGCAGGAAAGCACAGAAGAAATGCATTTAAAAGCTTGATGTACTACAGTGGCAGGGAAAAAATTCAATGTTCTTCCCACCAGGTAGTGAATTAAATGCAAGAATCACAAGAGACTTCTAATGTTAAAAATAGAAGCCAGAAGACTTTCCCTTCTCCTGCCAAACAAGCCAGTGAAAACAAATGAGCTACCCCCAAATCACAGCTTGGGACATGCAAGATTTAACATTATATGATTATTTTTTTGGTGCAGAGAAACCTAAAAAACCTAACATTTCTTTTTCTGGAAATAGAAACTCTTTTGTCACCCGTGTTTTAAATGTGACATATTTTGAAGGGCTGTTATTCCTTAAATAAAGACAGCCTAAAATAATGTCAAAACCAGGGGCTAACAACTATGGAAATTACAAGCTAAAACTGCTTGTAAATGTGTAGTTTTCTAAAGGTTTTACCTTTCATTTCTACGTCTTTGGTGTTCTCGTTAGGTCGGGATAAGGTCAAAGTCAATACCCAGGGAAAGAACTGCATTCACAGCAAAGGTGGGAAGTTATTCCTTGTGTTATGTGCTGGATGTGGATAAAGGAAATCACATTAAATCCCAAAGTTAAACAATGTGTTTTTAGGCCAAGTACAAGGCATTTGGTAGAAGTCAAAAAAATCTTTACAAATAATCTCATTCCAGGCATAGCTGGCAGCTCACAGTAGTATCTATAGAAACAAGTTACAATTTGTATTTCCTTAACCACCTACTTAATTAAGTTCTTCATATCTGAATGCAGCAAAAGGCAGCCTTTATATTCTTTTAACTTTATTTTTGTGTGCTTGTGCGCTGTAAATTCATAATCATAAGGATGAGGAGAACAGGCAGCATAGCAAAGAATAACGTGTCAGTTTTGTAGGTTTTCGTATGGAGCAGTAATAACAGCCACACAAAATGGTGAAATCCCCTGTTTAGGTTTGAGTCAATGCCATACTGATGGATTCAGTACTCTGGAAAGCCACTGCCGTCCTCTGAAAGTGGCTTAAAAAAGCTTAATTGAGCAGTAACAGATGTAACCAGTTGTTCTGTTGCATTACTTAGCAGAATGAGGAAAAACATCTGCATAAATGGCACAGCATTCCAGGCTGGGGGAAGAAAAGGGGAAGAGTTCAGAAGCCTGAAGGTAAGTCAGTGTCTCTCAGGAGACTGTGGTCTACCTGTTTGAGCTAAAAATGAGTCAGCAAGATTTATAGAAATCACCATGAGGAGCCAGAGCTCCATCCCATCTTCCCTGAACTCCATTTTCAAAGGTCTTCCCCTGGTGCACTCTCAGTCTGGAGTCACTGATTGTCCCACAAGCTGCATTTAAACAGGTCTTGAGATTCACCCATGGACTTGTCCCCTTTTACCTCTTCCAAGCTTGTGATTCCGGCCTCTGGAGTGATCTGAGGCCTCGTATGACGTGGATAAGTGGATTTAAGCAAGCACAACAACAACACTGGGGCCTGCAGAGTATCTGCCCTGATGAGCACATTGTTCCCACACATCCCAGAGCTGTCCTGCCACCTGCTCGCTGCCACCGGTGCTGCTTCCAATGAGGCCCCAACCCACGTTACCTGCACCATGATGAACCCAGTGACTCTGATGTTCTGCATTCCAGAAAAAAAAACCCAACCAACTCTCTTAATTCCAAATTAGTTAAAGCATTTGGAATCACGGAATGGATGGGGTTGGAAGGGACTCCCAAGACCAACGAGGCCCCAACCCGCGTTACCTGCACCATGATGAACCCAGTGGCTCTGATGTTCTGCATTCCAGGAAAAAACAACAAATTAACTCTCTTAATTCTAAATCTTTTAGTTAAAGCATTTGAAATCATGGAATGGATGGGGTTGGAAGGGACTCCCAAGACCATCGAGTCCCAACCCTTTGAGGACGTACAGGGTTGAAGTTCAACAAGGCTCAGAGCTTTTGCAATATTAAAACCGGCAAGAGAATTCAGGTCTGGTTTGAGAAGCTGAACTGAACCTGAGGATTTTCCTTAGCCTTAGTCACTGTGAGTGAGATCAACATCAGATCAAAGCACGAGGCTTCTTGTGAGTGCAAATGTCAGCACGAGCTGACACTGCAGCTGCCTGTCCTTTAAGTGGTCTCCAGCCACACACGGGCAGGGAGAGGGAAAATTCTCCAGCCAAGCCAGAGCAAAGGGAGCAGCCAGAGGTAAGGGAGCAATCCCGTGCTATTCCCCACTTTTTGTCTCTTTTGGAGGGCAATGATCCGGCGTTGGTGTCCTTCCAAAGGCACGCATGATTAAAGCCACGACACTTTCAGTAGCTCTGCTGCATATTGCAGTACAAGCACAAAATTCCCTTGGGAATGTCATTCTGCCCACGTGCAAATTAAAAGGGAAAAAAAAAAAAAAACAAGACTTTTTTTCCCCCTCCAAGTCTGAAAATTATCTGAAAACTGTCCTGGTTTTAGACTTCAGCTGCTATAATTTAAAAAATATTAATTAAAGAAAAGGCAAAAGTTTAGAGAGAATTCCTCCAATTAGCCAGCAGGACTCCACATTTGTGTTCTAAGGAAACAGAAGGCTTTGTGGTTTGGGATTTTTTTAGCTATAAAAATCCACAGCTCCTGTGTTAAAATTTTTATTACATTCCTGAGCCCAGGGCTCACTTGAGGACTAAAGAAAAACTTGTGCCTACTGAGGCCATCAACATTGTCCTGAAGGCCCAGGGCATCTTTCCATTAGTGCCTGAGCACTGTCCTTCAGGTGAGCAGTTAGTCCTGAGGGCTTCAAAAGGATATTTATGCTCAGGTAGCAGCAATTCATCAGCTGTTCTGTTTGGAAGAATCCTTTGCTATCACTTTGCCTATTTACAAAAGCAATGAGTTAAGCTGTATTTCCTGGGAACGCAGCAGAAACAAACAGCAGGAAGTTTCCATACTCAAAAATCCCTGACTGTGCCACAACTCTGACAAATGATATTTTAATCTGCATAACCAGAGAAAAACCTAAATAGGGCCCAACAGCAGCTGTCTCCAGATATTCTGGCCCCACTGACCTCCTGCCTTGCCATCGTGCCCCTTTCATTTTCTGCTGCAATGTGCCACTCCTCTGCTATTTTTGCTTCAGAGCTGAGCTATGAACCCTTGGGGGGGGAAAAAAAGAAAAAAAACCAATCCCGTACTCATCTGTATTTGTAACTCCATACTTAATTGTTCTTTTAGGAAATATTGTATCAGTGCCTTGCTGAGCTGGGGGGTGGGACAAGCTCTCTATCCAACAAGAGCTGCTTTCCCCCCTTTACACCTTTATTGTTACTCTCGACATGATCGCCTGGGGATATCTTTCCTGAGAAAAGAGACTCAATTGCTTCTTCCACTGAGCCTGAAAGAAGGAAACTGGCACAACTCTAAAACCTCTTTCAGAATTCTCTCAAGGACCCTGGTCTATACTGGCAGGAATTACTGTCTTTCAAAAAGAATTTCAGAAAAAAACAACCCCGATTTGATTTGGCAGGGGAATTACTTTTCAGGGTTAATTACTCTGGCAACAGATTTAAATAGATAACCATCCATTTAGCAGATTTAATGACTAAAAAGAACTCTCTTGTTGAAAGATGACAGGGAGGATTTTGCATTATTGCAGTTCCAAGTACTATCAGTAAGTTAACTTGGAAAATAGCTGGAGCATCTGGGTTGTCACTACAGTTAGGCAAAAATTTAAAAAAATAAAAAGAAAAAAGCACGAGGAACACCCAAAACTAATTACAACTGTGAAGGACAGCAAACACTGGGTAACCTAGTGGCAAACATCACTGAGCAGAGCAAAAAGAGCTCAGGCACAGGGGCAGGGGAGGGCTGGGGCTGGGGAACAGCACAGGAGACATGCTCCAACCCAACCCAACCTCCAAGGACAAGAACAGGGACCCCAGATCTCTCCTGACCCTCGGACCTCTGGTGTGAGATGGGCCTGAGAGACACCTCCCTGCTCTGCTCCCCCTTCTCTCCCTGCCCGCTGTAGCAGCTCAGAGCAGCAGCTCCACGGGTGACCAAGAGCCTGTCACACATCCCAGCCCGGATCCGCTGCCGCGTTAAACCTCAGGGAACATTCTCAGGTTCTCCCAGGGAAACCCAGCACAGGAGTATTTTAAGCACACACCCCCCAAATGCTCCATCTCCCGCTCAGGAGGAGTTACCCTGGGGGAAAGGGAAGGCTCAGGAGGAGGGGGTGTCAAGCCCCCCTCACCCTGCCAAGCTGGGGTGCTTCGTTCCCCTCGTGGGGGGTTAGGCTTGAGCACTGAGCGAGCATCAGCTCCTGGCACAGACGCGACCAAGGGAGGATTCTCCAAGGAAAGCACAATGTTCACCTTAATCTGTAGGTGCTAAAAAGCCAGAAGCAGAGAAATTCTTCAGCCTTTTCTCACTATTCTGTGAGCAGACTGTCTTTCCTATGTAAACTATTTTAAACAAGGTCACAGTTCCATAAACTTCTTGCGCCCGCAGGCTGTTTTGCAAGATTGTTACGGCTTTGACTTTGGAAATATTTTGGAATAGGTGTCTTAGGACTTGGCCAATCCTCTCAGGGGGTGGATGGCCGAGGAACCAATTACCTATTGCCATTCAACACACTTTTTGCCATTTATCCTGTAAAAGTAGTCAGAAATTTATTAAAGCGCTCCGGCTTCCACTTGTTCATGAGCCTGGACTCTGTGGCGTTTTCTTTGTGCAGCTCGGACGTAACAGCGACATTAATCCAATTTAAAATGTGGCTTGAGACACATTCTAAGAGAGCCCCTTTTGCTGCCTGCCTCCACCTCAGCGGATCTCAACACGAAATGCATTAAAACAAAGCAGGCACTGGACCACAGGCAACCAAATAAAACCCGGCTGGGTAGGATGCTGCTCTGTTCTGGAAAGAAAATATGGGATGCTCCTGCACTCCAGGTTCTCATGGAAAATCTAATTCCTCAGGCAACCCAAGCAGAACACTGGGAACTCTGCCTTTTAAGAGGGCACATCTGGTCTAAAAGGAAAGCTTAATGCAGGAGTTACAGGGTAAATCAAACCGAGGTCACCAGTGCAAAATATTTTTTTCACTATTTAAAAAAGTTGTTCAGAGTAACCAGGAGGCTGGAACTTGCCTTGTGCATTTAACACAGCACAAGCAGAAAATAAAAATGACAGGTGTGTAAATCTCAGCAATATATTTATTTGGGGAAAAAAACCCAAAAACAAGTCATAGAGAATTTGAAATAACTGCAGTCTTTGTCAGCTGTATGTACTGATCACAGATTAAAAATAATACCTTACACTATTCCCAACAAGTATCCTTTTACATGAGAAGCAGAAGTGCATTGTTTGAGACTTCTGGCTGCTTCATCTGATCTTCCCAAAATCTATCTCCTTTTAAAGTTTTCTTTTTTCCTTGTGCATGTTCAATCTAATAAAAATATTATTTGATATTTATGAGGAAAAAATACTGTCAAATCAGGCTTCTGACGAACTCAACTGCTTTCTCCAGCTCACTAATAACTATATATAATGCAGTAATCTTATGGACTTCTTTTGATAAAGGCCAATAATATGGTAAAACTAAAATAATTATTAGCATTACTGATTATGAGAATGCAACGGATATTTGATCCAATCAGCAAACCAAAAGAAAGTCAAAGCTCATCCAAATAATATTTATCTGCATTTATTTCCTACTACTATGATATGATAGGATATGACGGATGTTGAATAAAGACTGTATCCATCAGCTCCTGGACTGCATTCAGTTGTAAGGAAGAAAACAAAACTAAAAATACTTATCAGCACAGAAAAAGCAAATCCCATATAACTGCAAGCATGGCCAATAGAAACACAAGCTTTTTACATAGCCTAATCATCCCTTACAAATCCTTGCACTAGGAGACATCCAAATTATGGAATAAGCATGGTGAAAATACGGCCTGTTCAGTCTCTTAGCAGCCAAGGGGACCAAGCACTGTGTTTGTGAGGGAATTATGGAAAAGATCCACGGCGAGGTCCTGGGCACCCTCCCCACGGCAGCTGGCAGTGCTCTGGGGAGGTGGAAGGGAGAAGAAGACAACCAGCCTCGTGCTGTCACATTCCCCCAGCGCCAGGCTGGAACACAAAGCGAAAGGTGCAGCCTTCCCAGAGGTGTTACAAGTGTGGGAGGCAAACTTTCTAAAAATTAAGGCACTAGATACTAAATAACACGCTGCACACAGAAAACCAGCAATGAACCCCCCTTGTTCATGAAGCACGGACTAATTTCAGATCTTGCAAGTGACTTATGGAGAGGTCACGTACATAAGAGCTTTTAAAGGGCTTCAGATGGATTTCTTCAGCTGGGCTTGGCTATCAACACTTCCCATATGCCTTAGAGATGTTTGTCTTTCACTTCAGGCTACAACCACCTCTTGGTCTATGATCCCACACTTGCTACCCCAAGATCCTCTTCTCAATTCTTCGATGGCTGCGGGCCCCCTGTCACCTCGCTGTCAGCAGTTCCCACTTCAACTGCTGTTCGCTGAGAGATCCAAAACATCCAAGTGTACTTTGATAAAGCAAAACTTTCAAAACACGCTGCGAACTTTGGTGATCTTTGCCTCCTCCAACGTGCAGACACGAAAATGTAGGTTCTGGTGAGAAGCTTCTATTTCATCCCACAAGAAGCTGTACAAGGTAAAACGGGGTGAATGAAGTTGTTACTACACTGCCTGTCGTTGCGTGGCTCATCTAAAAATGGTTCTTCTACTCCGAAGTCGTGCTGATGACATCATATACAGATGAAATATCTGTCCTGTTGTTGTCACAGACCAAAAGCAACCAACAAACAAACCTCAGAGCTCTGAAATAGTGATATTGGCCCCTTAACCCAGCTAATTATGAAGATAAACGAATCATTTTTTGTCTTCTTCAATTCCTTTCACATGGAAAACCATAAAAGAAAAGCCTTACAAGTTCAAGATATATCTAATTTTAATTTTTTTAAAAGAAAAGCCTTACAAGTTCAAGATATATCTAATTTTAATTTTTTTTAAAGAGATCTAAGCAGACAAAGCACACACATGCACATGAACTCCAAAATGAGTTACTTAAAGCCATTAAAGTTTGTCCAGCGAGGAGCTTAATTGAATTAATGGGACAACTTTGCCTTTTGAATTTCTGATGTTGAAACAGAAAAAGCTGAGGGTAGAAAAGTGGGAAAATGATGGTAATTGGAGTAGTCAAACCAAATGCCACAGTACAGATACTTCTAGATTATTTCTAGTCACTAATATCTATGAGGGAGAAAAAAACTGAGGCAAACACTGTGCACGCTGTGCCACCAGTGAATTGCACTAAAACTACAAAACAAATAGTATTTAACATTAAAAAATCCTGATTTTAGCAGGTATTTAAGCTTCTGATAAAGTATCCTTGTCATCCACAGAACTCAAGTTATCATTTATGAGGTAGAATATTGGTTATTAATTAACTTTACTCATTTTTATACACACCTTTTTTTATCCATAGTTGCATTTTCTAAAAAATATTACTTTTAAATGCCTTCAATGAGAAATAACATCTTCACAGCTAATATGAACTCAGTAATTACAGCTCACGCTGCATTTCACATTTTTACCCAATTGCAAAACTGGTGCTCTTTCAATAAAAGATGTCTATCTATTGGAGTCTTTAAAAAACACACCAGGAAAATTTAAATTACAGCAGGAAGCTGAACTTGACATTAACCTAGACCTGTTCCGTGAAAAAATACATGAAAATAATTATAGATGCTATACAGATAAGCCTACATTTTAAGATATTAGTTTTTGAGGGTTTTTTTGGATAGTGAAATTTAATTTCATAGATGATTGATTAAAGGAGGAGACATTCAAGAAGTACATTGAAATCAAAACTGTGTCTCTGAAAAGCTGAGGAATTTACATTAATAAATAGAAACTCAGTCAACAGAACAGTAAAATAATCAGAATTTGACTACATCAAGTGCCACTAAAATAAGGGGTCCGTGTGGAAAAAAATCAGTGTTTTCTATGAAACTGGTAGTCAAAGCTGGGAGCCCAAAATGAAATCATAGAATCACAGGATGATTTGGGTTGGGAGAGACCTTTAAAGCTCATCCAGTTCCACCCCCTGCCATGGGCAGGGACACCTTCCGCTATCCCAGGTTGCTCCAAGCTCTGTCCAGCCTGGCCTCGGACACTTCCAGGGATCCAGGGGCAGCCACAGCTTCTCTGGGAAATCCATTCCAGGGCCTCAGCACCCTCTCAGCAAAAACGTTCTCTCTCATGGCTACTCTGAATCAACCCTCTTATGGTTTGAAACCGTCCCCCCTTGTCTCCCCACTAAAAACTGTCCCCATTTTTCCCATAACCCTCTTTAAGCACTGAAAGGCCACAGCAGGGTCTCCGTGGAGCCGTCTCCTCTCCGGCTGAACCAGCCCAGCTCCCTCCGAGCCTGTCACTCCATGGACACTCTTCTGTTTGGTGACAGCTTTATTCCGAGTGCCAGCGTGGGGTGGAGCAGGAGGAGGAGAAGGGAAGGAGTGGGCCGCGGAGCTCCAGCTTGGCAGCACGTTTTCCATCTCTCCCTGCGGGCAGCACCAGGGCAGGAGAGGAGCACGTTTGGGCTTCCTCCGGGCAGTGCCAGCCCTGGAGGGCCCCAAAAAGCTCTCCCGATCCCTCACTCGGAGCACCCCAGGCCACCGACTGCCCGAGGAGCCAGCAGCTTTCCCTCTCCTGCTGCTACCCCGAGCTACAGAGACTGAACTGCCTTTTTTCCCTCAGGACACAGAAAATATTCCAGAGGAAGAAAAGGAGAAACCCAGCAGCTTAATCTGTATTCACAGAAAGAGAATATATATGTATCTATCTGTCTCAAATTCTCAGGATGGAGATCTAATCGTGGAATGGGTGGGATGCAGTTCAAATCTCTTTGTCAAGCAGAAAGTAACGTACATACATACATACATACATATATATATATATATATTCATGGAATTATAGAACCATTCAGGTCGGAAAAAGATCACTGAGTCCAACATCCCTCCAGCACTGCCCAGGCCACCACTAGCCCATATCCCCAAGTGCCACATCCACACGGATTTTAAATCCCTTCAGGGATGGGGACTGCACCACTGCCCTGGGCAGCCTGGGCCAGGGCTGGACCATCCTTTTAGTGAAGAAAATTTTCCAAACATCCAACCTAAACTTCCCCTGGCACAAGTTGAGGCCATTTCCTCTTAAATGTGATGGGACCATCTTGAAAACATGAATAGTTCCAAGGTAGTGGGTGTGCACCAAATGCTGACTGTGAGCCATTTATGTTACCAATAAAAAATGAATAATAATAATAATCATCATCATCATAACAACAACAACAACAACAATAATTATTATTATTATTTTTACTGAATAATATTAATTATGGTCTGAAAGAGGCTAATCACAGGAGCTAGTATTCACGAAGGGCTTTTAGCACATCGATATTTCTGCAGCATGATCTGCCACATTCTCCTACCCAGAAGCTTTTACTTCCTTTTAACTAATTACAGCTGGAGAAGGCAGTTAAATCTGTGATTTAAACGTGTTTCAGCGAGTTTTTTGGGTGGAGTTATTCAGTTCAGTAAAGCAGTAGCTCTGGTTTGAATAGCACTGATGAGTGTCAGTACAGGAAGCATCTGTAAAATGGGAGTACAGTCACTGCTATTAATGTGTGGTCACTAACAGAGCACATTCACTGCAGACTGCTTAGAATTTAGGAAGAGAAAAAAAGGGAATAAATGAGGAAGAGCAAGGCAAACCTCACAGTGCATGTCCCAGCACACCCACAGGCCCGACAATCTTTCTGGGGAAAAGAGACAATGGCAAACTAACAACCAAAAAGCAACCACGTGTTTGCTGCTTTCCTTTCCTTTTCCCTCCTTCCAGCTCTTCATTCCCCCTAAGAAAAGGCTCAAGCTTTTAATCTCCAAAGTCGTCTTCAAAATTGGAATACCCCAAATCAACAGTCACACGAATGATTACAGAAATTACACCATGAAAAGAAAAAAAAACCTCTTTTGTTACTAAATTTTGTTAGAAGTATTTCATAGATTGCAATTCCCTTCCACAAAGGGCTCCAAATATTCTGCTGGAATTAAACTGGTGGCAGTGGATTGCTACATTCCTGCAGCTTTTACAACGGCTGGAATGGGTCCTAAATGAAACATAATACAGCAAACAACAAAATGATGAGCTTTCTCAGAAGGACCAGGACTGCAAATGTACATTATTACCTTTTAAAAGAAGAAGTTTCCTACATAATATTGCTAGCTTTGCAATTTGATAAAGCAGCTGGGGAGAAATGATATTAAACACATAAATTTTCTTTCTTTGCTGCATATTGATTGCAGCGAATTAGATTAAATCTACAGCTATTTTGTTTTGGTTTTGAGAGCTTGTTTGGAGTCAGCTGGCTGCAAAAATACCATTTTGCCAAGCACCACTGGCACAGACGAGGGAGCTGAAGCGATTAATACATGAAGAATTATTTTGGCAAAATGACTGACGTGGGCAGCTGACGGCCCAATCCCATCTCCCACCTGCAGGGATAGCTGCTTCCTGCTGGAAAGGGCCACCTCCAAGGCAGCTGGAGCCTTTTCCAGCGGGAGGCAGGAGCCAAGGCTGGGTGGGAAGGGGTGCAGGGCTGCCTGACCATCCCTGTCCCTGCCGGGTTCTGCATCCCGGTTGTACATCCCGGTTTTGTATCCCGGTTGTACATCCCGGTACTTCTCACAGTTGCTTGGAGACAGTTGCTGTGCTACAAGTCAACTGGAGCTGTAAAATCGCACCACGGGCACAGACTGGTGATACTCTGTCAAGGGGGATCTTGTACTTGCTGGCTGCTCAGGGCTCTCTCTCCTCGCTCCTGAAGATGCAGAGATTTAGGCATTTAGGAGGGAATGACTTAGGAAGGTTTCTGTCCTCACTGATACATTTATTAAACACTGATCTGTGTTTAATACCACAGTTAAACCTTCTGAAACTGCATCAATCATTTCCCCGTGCTGAATTTTGCTCACAGTATTTTTCGAGTTGCACGAAAAAATGTGGAGATTGTCATTAAACAGGACAAGGGAAATATTTCAGACGCTGGCTCAATAAATAAAAGACATCGTTTACAAATTAGTAGCTGCATTTTGTTCTTGCTCAGTATTAGGATATATGAAACACATTCCTCTCTCTTATGAATATGAATCTAGACCATGTGTCAGAGCTACCTGACGTGAAACACGAAGAATTTAATTCACTGCCACTCTCTCTGTCCCTTAGCACCTTATCCTTGCTCATATTTCTGACATCCTTTGCACTTTGCATGCATGTATTTTAAGCCAACCATGAAACAGAGGCACAAATACATTTAATGAACAGAAAGCAGAAATTCCAGGGTCCCTGAGTCCTCTGCGAAGCTGCTTCCCAGCTGGTCAGCCCCCAGCACGTCCTGGTGCCCGGGGTGATTCCTCCCCAGGTACACTTCCTTTGACATACTCAGCATTGGCATCTACTGCTCTTTTAGTTAAGCTCCAAATGCTTTACTGGCTTTGAATTATGCCTAGGATCCTATACCTGATTATTTTTGTACAAATTAAGCAGGACAGCTCACAGAGCACAGCCCTCAAAAACTGCGCTCCTTTTCCCTGTAATTTGAAGTCAGTCCATTTATCTCTACCCTTTATTTCTTCTCCCGGGAGGTCATTTTCTCCTACGACACAATAACCTGGTCTTCAAGCACATCCTTCCCATTGTCCAAATGACAGCTGAGACTGCCAGGGCAGTTTTCCATACAACCACCAATTTCTTCCAAAAAACATGGCTTCCCATTTTGGAATCACTAAGGCTGGAAAAGACCTCCAAGATCATCAAGTCCAGCCTTCGACTGAACACCACCACGCCCCTGAACCATATCATGAAGTGCTAAATTTTAGCTCCTGGAGGCTGGTGGGTTTTTTAATCCCTTTTCTAGCAATTCTCATCTTTCTGACACCAGCAGCAGCTCTCCAGCTGTGGGAACATTCCTAATTCAGTTCTCAGGTCGTTCCTCTCAGGGGCCTGAGGAAGCAGCCGTATCCCAAGCTCCTCCATAGCTGGACTATGACTAAGAACCCTCTGAGGTTTCCATCTGTAACATTCTCTTTCAACAGTGCTGCCTTTTAAAGGTCCATCATCCTCCAGGTCTCCTGACCTCTGGCAGACCTCCCTATTTCTGGCACATTTGAAAGAAAAGCATCTGTCATCAGATTTTTATGCCTTCGGCTCTATTTCGAGATCTATTTCGGTGAGCCATACGACAGAGTTTTAGCTCTGCAGGGTTTAGAGTCTTTTCTCCTTTGTTCATATTTCCAGTTTTAAACTAAGACTTCCTAACTCTAAGTGACGCTGTTTAGAAGCCATTTAACAACACTGTCTTTTTTGGTGGCTGCACTCCTAATAGACAAAAAATTGAGGAAGAAAAGCAAAAAAACATTCAGCTATCTTCTGTTTTAAAAGGTGTCTAAGGCAGGCCAATCTGTGTAGAAGGATGCTGAATTTCCAGTCTCAGAGCAAGTAAAAATACTTGAAGAGCCAAAGAGAAATGCTGTTTAGCTTAATTCAGAAGAATGTTTTAATTTTGCAAACCAGGTATTGCTCTGGAATTGTTTAATTTTCCGCCCTTGAGCTTGTTGTAGCAAGGGTTGTCCTAACCTGCTGGGTTAGGCTTTCTGCAGAGCCATCAATCCACATAAAGTGTATTCAGGCAGCTCCTTGGACACCAACCCAGGGCAATTTTGAGAGCTCTCAGGAGCTGACCTGTGTCTCTCACTAAACTGATGAGGCAGCACTTCTCTGCGAAGCCAATTCTTTGCAGAAATATTTCATTATTTTCTATTTTTTTTCGCTGCTTTTCTGCATCCCAGCGACCATCACCTCAGTCCTCCTAGAACGGATGGCACGGAGCAGCCAAGTTCCTTTTCAGACCAAGCAAACTCAGTGAAATTTATCCAAAAGACCATTGACGGAATTAGGATATTTTAGCGACAAACTGAGCCACAAATGCCCAATTCCCAACCATTAATTTATGAGGTCATGTAACAGAGAAAGAATTTGATCGCAACGTTATAACACAGCTGTTTTATTTCGGACGGGGAAGCGGGCCAAGGATTTGATAATTGTGCTGCTTCAGTCAGTGGTGACTCGAGAGCTGGGGAAGTGGCATTGTTTGCTGCCAGGCAGGAAGCCCAGGGAAGCTCATTAACCAGCCCCAGGATGCGTAGGGCTGGGGGGCTGATCCGCAACAGGCCATGGCAGGTGGCAGCACAGCAACAGCAGGGACCTTCCTGTCCCACACTGAGCACAGTCAGCAGCGGTTCAGCCTCAAATCTGCATTTCCCGGCAAAAAATCTGCGTCTTCCAGGCAAAGGATATCGGGCGAAGTTGTCTGGGCCTGTGTAGAGATCTGAAAGAATCATGGAATGTTGGAATTTAGAATTCCTGAATTCCTGGCAAAGACTCTTAAGACTCTCCCCCATCCGGGGAGGCATTAATTAAGGCACGGAATGTGTCAAGGGAATCATGGAATGGAAGGGATCTGAAAGGTCCCTGCCATGAGGGACACACTTCCACCTGACCAGGGACACCTTGCACGAGACCAGGAATCTGATGAAGATTCTCCTAATGGGATGGAGCTGATTTGCATATCAGCAGTGTCAGTAAAATCAGCGTCTGTGCTCCTCTGTTCATTTCCCTGGAAGTGCAGTCCCACACGCTGCTCCTTTCTTGTTCATTCCCCTGCGTTAGAAGAGTTTATCCGTCCTTCCTCTGCCCTGCCTTTACCAAAACGCAGTTGTGCTATCCCTAAGGCAGGAGGGATGTGCTGCCAATATTTTCATAATGTTACCATAACTCAGCTGTCCCCAGCCCCCAGCTCTGGGTGCAGGATTAGTGTCCTCTGGTGCTCTAGAAATCCCTCCGTGCAGAAGTTGGGAAGCTTTTGCCTCAGCCAAGGAAAAACGCTCACAGTGCTGCATTACATTGCCACTGCAAATCCTGGCCTTGTAGAAGCCAGACAAGGATGGAGAAAGGTTGTCAGCATTAACCACCGTGGCTGCCATTCTTATCTGACCTTGGGAGTGCAGGGGAACAGGGGAAAACAACGAATCACTCTTTATATTTTTCAAACTGCTGGAAAAAATTGTCAGAGGGAGAATCATATCATCTTCCTTTTTTTATACTCTCACCTCCTTAGGAAGCTTATTCATATCCCTGTCTCTATTTAGGCTTCCTAACACGTACTCATTGGTGCATTTTTGGAGGGGCACAGGGAAAGGAGTGGCACGGGAAGCTCTGCTCTCCCAAATCCCCCTCCTGGCTGGCTGAGAAACCAAAGGGTTAACAGTATTATTATTATTATTATTCCCCAGCACTTTCATTACTCAGAAAAATCCCGGCAGGCTGCCAAGGCTGCCACAAAACATGAACAGCCTGAAGAGATGGATACATATGGTGGCTGAGGCAGCTACATCCAGCTCAGGCTACCACTGCTGTTAGGAATGCTCAGAGAAAAGGGATCTCTCCCGACCACACGGCCCTGGGAACGCCTGGAAAACGTGACAGCACTTCAGGGAGCTGGACTCTCATTGCTCCCTACCAGCTCTCCCAGTGTTGCTGGGTTCTGAAGTTTATTTGGCGGTTGAAATTTGGACACCTCTGCTTGAATCACGGGGTTATCTCCAGTCCCTGACACAGGACTCCGAGGGGACAGCTGGCACTAACATCAAGATGACAAGACACGGAGCCATGAGAGTTCAATGGTTTCACCTTTTGAAGAATTCCTCCAAAAGTGAGGAATTTAGGGAGCCAAAATAACTTTTTAAAGATTGGCCAGACTTCCCAGATGTTAGAAAGTGCTGGATTTATGCTTTTTTCCACATATAAACAATATGTTACCAGCCTTATTCACATATTTTACTGTTGATAATCTTTGAGTGATTCAGTGCCTTGATACAAAGCCATAAATATGACAATTTCCAAATGTTTAATTTTTCAAAACACGTACTGCCATTGCCTTCCTACTGGTATTTATGTGGAAACACATGGACTGGATTTATCCAGCTCAACTTACATTGAGCATTTGTGTCCCTAACCTGGGCCAGCCAGGCCCTTGTTTACTGCCCAGCTGTGGTCTGGAGTCCTTCAGAAAGAAATCATATCTACGAATTTTTTGAAGAAAAAAAATTGCTATTTTATTTTGATTTGGACAGCTCTTAGTCTTTATTCCTTCTGGAAACAAGTTGCTGTGCATTTTCTACATGGCACAGTAAGTTTAGTAAACATTACATTTTAAATGAGGTTCTGTAATTCCAAGTCTAAGTATAACCTTCTCCCTTCAACCACTCCTAATATATCCTAAAATCCCGACAGAGCCATTCAGCAAAGCTGTTAACTTGCAAATACAAAGTTGATCCTCAGATTGATATCTTGAAGCTTCATTTTGCATCACAAACACCTCACAGTCTGTTAAACCATTGGATCAAAACGTTTCAGTAGGCTGACAGAAAAAAACCAATATGTAATCCCTTTTTTTCCCCATTTTCTTGTTTTCTCCCCATCTCTTTCAGCTTCTGGGATTACATTTGTAAGGGTTTTCCTTCCTGATTTTTTTTTTTTTCTCATTAGCAAGAAGATTGACAAAAGAAGAGAAGTATGCCGGGATTACATGTTATCTATTTTTGGTCTCTCTGCCTGTCTGATAGCAGCTCATCCACTACTTGGGGGATCTTACTCCAAACCAGAGTGAAACACTCCAAGTTTAACTTATCAAAGATGAGCAGGGGGCATTGAGACTGGATCTTACACAGCCTTGTAAATACAGATTATCTATATTGAAAGCATCAAACAAAATCAACCCCTTCTTGTGCGAGAAGCAGATGGGGCTTGCAGAGAGCAGGAGCATCCTTTGGGAATGGCTACTGAGCCTACGCCTGCACACATCACTCCAAACTCCACATTAAGCAAATTCTCAACTCTGCGGACTAAAGATCTCACTTGATATTTAGGATATGAAGGAACCTTCCCACAACTACGGACAAAGTGATTTTTTTAATGCCTGTCACTGTAACGGGGCAGTTTCCAGAGTAAACTTTGTGGTGAGAGAGTTCTCTGTGTGCACGGGAGAGAACAGGAACCAACGTGAATCAAAACTAATTAAAATAATAATTCAAAAGAGACACTTCTCCCAAAGACAGTACTGCAGAACAATAAAGAAGTTGCTGTGCAAACATGGCATATTTTATTGAAGGCAGCATTTCTTTTTTCAGCTCCCTATGGACTGGAAACCAAAATCCAAAGCTGGGAAAATAATATTTCTTGTCTATAGAATATGATAAAATTGAGGTATTAGAAGGGCAAAAAACCCAAAACCAAAACAATAAAACAAAGACCAAAAGCAAAAAAACCCAACAAACCCCTGATATTTTCCCATGAAGACAAATAAAAAAGAATTAGAGTTTTCTAAAATGCAGATTTGCACAATCTTGGCAATTTGAAAGTTAATGTGCAGAATGGGTCATACATCTCCCAAAAACTGCTGTCATGTCACTGATCTGATGCTGATTATGAGTAACTGTGTTAAAACTCTCGGGGTGGAAAATTGCCTGGCAGCAGCATTTTTGCATATAAGATCATCGCTAAAAAAAAAAAAAAATTAAAAATAAACAACTTTTACATCTTACAACATCAAAAGGTCTTTAGAAATATGTAAATTGGATTAATGACATTCATTTGTACATTAAAAGCAGCAAAACAGAGAATATAAAACTACTTAAAATATCAATTTTTTTTTAATATTCAGAGAGTCAAGCTGAAGCTTCAAGAGTAATCTAGCAATGAGATACGGGTTAGTATGTAAATGAAGGAGGAATTTCACCCATTAAAAATTCCTCTTTAGGAAGGTGTCAATATTCCTGTGTGGAAAACATATTCTTGGTGAGTTTTACAACAGTGTCAAATGTTGTACCAGCTCCCATTTTAACATTCCAAACCCTTCCCTGTTCTCTGAGGTTAAAGACAAGAATTTACCAACTACATAATCCCTTCAGAGATGGAAAAACCTATCCATACAATCTTTCCATTCCAGTTAATATTAACATTCACAGATCCTAATCTATCCAAAATGAATCTAACTTTCATTTCAATCTGCCTTGAAAAAGGACAAGAAAAAAGTCAGTGCCTGAATGACAAGATTTAATGTAGCTGCTTTAGGTGCATTTGAATAGCTCAGAGAGGATCCAGCCACCACATGCAGCCATCAGAGGATTTATCCACCAGGGGAATGTTCTGAATCCCATGTTCCCAGCTCCAGTGAAGCAGCTGAAACGTGAGCACTTGGATAAGGCAACTACAGAAAGCTGGAACCGCCTCACAGAACCCTAAAAGCCTGCAAGTTATCCCAACTTCTTTGCCAGGACAGAACCAGAGAATGGTTTAGGTTGGAAAAACCCTTGAAGATGACTGAGTCCAACCACTAACCCAGCAAGGCCAAGGCCACCACTGACCCATGTCCCCAGATGCCACATCCACGCCGCTTTTAAACCCCTCCAGCAATGGTGGCTTTACCACTGCCCTGGGCAGTCTGCTCCAGGCCCTTCTTTGTGGGGAGATGTTTTGCCTAATATCCAATCTAAACCTCCCCTGGTCCACCTTGAGGCCATTTCCTCTTGTCCTGTTCCTTGGGAGAAGAGACAGAGGCCATCACGGCCTTAAAGTGGCAGCAGTTGTCCAATTTTGCATTATTTGCTACCAGTCAGGGCATGGGCAAGCTTCTTTACCTTCAGAGCTGCCAAAGACAAGCATCAGGCCTCATCAGTCCTGGGGTTTTCACACCTTTACACGTGGAACGAGACTTATCCAGAGAAAACCACCTCAATCACTACCTTGAAGGAGACCCAACAGGAGCAAGTTCAAGCAGCCAGATTTGGGTTCACGCCATAAGAAAGGAGCAAAAGGACCAAGTTCTGAACAGCACTTCTGCAGAGGTTTGCTTGGGATACAGAGAAGAAACAGGGGAAAAAATTGCAAGAAAAGGAGAGTTGGAGATGAATATTCCTGGTCTTTGAGTCTTGGATAACAGGTGCCTACATCATTTCTAGCTCTGAAGACCACCACTTTCTTAGGTGCGCATGTTTTCTGTTAAATATCTCCAAACTATTCTAAAAATGCACAGGGAATTATGGGAACCACAGAGCTACTCCCAGGCAAAACCCGTCTTCAATTCCATTCCCAATCTATCCGGTTTTGTACAAGCCAGCTCCAAAACAGGCACAGTCAATAAGGCACATTTAGATATTAAAAAACCCAAGAAACTTTTACAAAATTATTACAGTGGACATTTTGCTGGTCATTTAAAAACAATTCTCTCTTTAATTTAGCAGTTGAAGTGAGCCATAATCACCCCCAGTGTAAAAAAAAAATACACCAGATGCAGTAACAACTCCCAAGCCTGTCAGCAATGACCACGGCCTCTCACAAAGCTATCTGGTGCTGAAAAGCCACAGGTTGGGACCAACAAAAACAACAGCAGTTGTTTGGAGAACAGCTCTGGAAGGAGGAATTGCAATAAAAAATACTGGGGAGATTGATGTGGTGAAATAAAAAAGGATTCTTTGATTTTGCTGCTGGTATTTTTTTCAAATAAAATGCAACATAATCAGCACAAGACTTTGGTATCGGCCTTCTAGATTTTTATATGCTATTTGTCCAGAACCAACCCTTTTTGTACCAGGCCACAAATAAACTCTTCCATGACTTCTTTTTATGTACTTCCATGCTTTCAGATTTCCTCTTCATCAACAAATAAAGGAACGCTAGGCTACCTACTCTTATCCTAGCATCCTATATACCCATTCTTGAGAAACTTCCATGTATTTGCCAGGACAATTTCCAGTGCTCTGGTCAGCAAAGCCCTCAGAGACTGCTGGGGTGCACGCTGTGCTGGAAGAGAGACAGGCCCTGAGGAGCAGAGAGAGGGGCTCTGTCCTGGGCCCGGAGGTGACCCTGGGAGTGCATCCAGGTCACCGGGGATGGACTGAGAGAGGATTGTGTGTTTATGGACAGACTGGGCCTGTGAGAAGTGTTCATTGCAGTTTGTGGCCTTATAGGGCATTGTTTGCCTATTACCATAACAGGTGCACTCTGTGCAATGCCCCAGGTGATTGGGGGACACTGTGGGGAACATCTTTCCTGTTTATATGATGTTGTATCCTGTTGGGTGCTGGGATTTAGGGAATTCTGACTGCGCAATGAACTGCTTTGCTTTTCTCCGTCTGATGAGCAAGGTCCTTGCCCATGCGTCAGTACTGCAAGAGACCCTCAAGTCCAGCCACATCCAGAACCCAAAACCAAGGAGTCACCACTTGGCCATGAAGACAACACAGGAGATCCTATTTTGACCACAGAGAAACGATGTTTTTCTAACAAGTGAAAACTTTGTGCCACAGGACGAGGAGAACAAGAAATCTAGCTCCCCAAACAGCTGGCAGAATACATGAGGCAAAAATGAGGTAGAGATGAAGGATTATTATTTTCCTTCATTGTTGAATACAAGAGCCTCTGAAGATTCCTATCAGCGGCACCACAGGACGTAAAACGTTATTTCTGATCGGATTGATTGAAAGCACACCTCAGTTTGCTCATTAGATGGATTTGCTGAGCCCCCCAGCCACAAGCCATGGGAAATGCTCTGAAGGCAGAGGAACAAACCAAGGCAGGGATTCCTTGGAAAGCCACCTTCTCCCTCACTGGTGTCCTGCAGAGTTGCACAGTCATTTCAGAGGAGCACAGTGGGATGGCCACCATTTACTGGGATCAAGCTTAGCAGAACTCCAACACTGAATATTTACCATCAGCCAGCTTCGGAGGAGAACAGCAACGGGGAAGGAAGCCTTCTCCTGCTTTTTTAAAGCAATTAATGGATTAAATCTGAACCCACTCTTCTGCGGAAGACACAGGCTAGAGATTGGATGTTAAAGGAATAATATCCAAAGGAATGCAGAGCTTCTGCTAGAACAGACCCAAAAGTTCAGAATTTCCTCAAATCAAGTGTTTCTGCAGTTCTTAGCACCCACACACGAGCAGTGGGGAGCCTGCTGTGTGTACCAACATGGAGGGATTTATTTAACCCCTCTGAAACCTCGAGAACAGTTTAGGAACCGCATTCCACAGTGAAGGTTAAAAGAGGATGACACTGAGAAAATCCTACCAAAAACCCCTAAATAAATACAGTACATGTCCACCTACAGAGTTCTCATTTGCTTTTTCAGATTTGGAGATAATAGCAAAGATATATTTGCCTAGTAGGGGTCCACGAGTGAAGATTTTTTTTTGGAAAATTTGAATTTTTGGGACAGGGAGAGAGGGGAAGGTTACTGCTCATGAAGCGTATGATGATCAGATGTTCATAACCTTCCTTTTGACCTCTGCACAGACTTGTGGTTCATGAAACACAACCAGCAGATGAACTGAGCATTTCAGTGCCACACAAATTGACTGCCAGTCTCAGAAGAGGGAAAAGAAAACTGCCCATAAATAAATGAAGAAACCATGTACACACACATGTAACTCCCCGTGATAGTATTTCTCCTGCTTGTAAGATGCTTGCACCTCCCCCAGAAAAAGGAAAAAGGAAAAAAAGAAAGAAGGAAAAATTCCATATTTTTAGATTAGTTCTGTCCTCAGCAACAGGGGTTTGCCAGTTCATTCTCCACCATTCGAAACAACTCAGCTGCTTTCCCTCACCTGCAGTTTTGCAGGTTCGTAGCAACATCTCGCAATCAAAAGAAATGGTCTTTTCTCCCCTAAAATACCAGGCACCAAGTAGTGTTTTTCATATAGCTCCATTCCAGCAACCAGGTTTCCATAGTATCCAGAGACTAAAAAAAGCCAACGGGCTTCGGGGAAATTAATTTTAATAGAATGTCTTGTGGTAATTGCCCAACCACGCCACAAAAAAGGCATTTATTTATTTGGTGTTAGTTTTAATACTTAACCCCAGCACCTGAGAGCTGGAAATGGAAGAGGTTCATTACCCCTGTGTTATTTGAAGAGAGGATGGATGGATTTCTGCACGAGTGAAGACCATCCAGAGCTGGGCTTTATGTGAATCCCAGGATGGCCAAGGTGGCTGGATGCCACTGGATGGCTTCTAGGTGGCCAAGAACTGACTATGGATACTAAGCAGCTTAACTTTATACAAATTTGCTATTTTTAGAGGATTTTGTAGTAGGAATTTGGGGAAATTGTGGTTTTCATACTCCCTAGGAGTCAGAAGGCTCCCTGTGGATATCTCCACACTCCACTCGCCGTCCCACGAGCTTTGGCAGAATCCCTCAGGACAGGAATGTCAGGAAATTCTCCTAAAATACTGTGGCATCCAGGCCAAAATGCCTTAAGACTGAAAATGGAGAACTGAATGGACACAGAGCTAATTCTGGCTGTTGCTGCCATTATCATCACAATTCCCTGCAAATCCTCCTCTCCAAGAAGCAGAAAAATCAGCTCTGAGTTTCAAAGAGCTACTTGTTAAATTCTGGGGAATCAGAAGCCCAATATACACCTCATGGAGAGTCAAGGCTAAAGGAAAATGCTTCCCAGTTTTGCTCACAGCCTGGAAAGCAAAGGGCTTTCATTCTTGTCTGCTCTTCAGTTATATTTTAAAGCATATTATTTGCTTTTGTGGGAATAACTGAGCTCTTCTAAGAACCAGAGTATCTTTTGTCTGCCCATTTCCATCTATGTCAAAAAGGTAACAGTCTTAATAATGCATTTTAAAAATCAGCCAAGATTTGTTCCTCTTTTTTATGCTCACACTGGCACATTTGGAACACCATCACTTCCTACGGGTTAGAGGATACATGTGAGAAACAGATGAAAAGAACAATCAGAAGCAGTTACGTACAGTGGGTTTGTGCACACCCAAAGCACTCTGAGGGCACAGTGATTTCATTCAGCTGCCACCATCCACTAAAAACATAAATTAAGAAAAAACAAAATACACAAACCCAAACCCTCAGTCACTGAGTTTAAGTGGAAAGAAAGTAACACTCTTCTCTATCAAGTGAAAAATCAATTCCCTCGGTCAGATGCTGCACAGATACACCAGGCTGTTCAACACTTGTGCCACAGCTGCTCTCTTTCCAAGAGCCCATTGTCCCAACCCCCCAGAACATCTGTAGCTGCACTTCAGCAGGAGAATTCCAAAAGCAAAACAGGAAGAAAGTTTTCTTTGGACTCTGAGAGCCTGCATTTTAAGCAGTGGCAGGGGCTTGCTGGTGCTTGACAGACATCATTTACAGATGTCACCAAGAGGATGATGAGTAATAAGCTTTTTCCTCTAATGGTTGGTTAGATCAAGCTATGTGTAAATTAAATACACAGATTTAAGAACAGTGGTGCCCAGACTGGTGCTGTGTGTACATATAAGAAATCCCAGAATGGTTTGTGCTGGAAGGAACCAAAGACCGTCCAGTTCCAAGCCTGGAACTCCCTCTCTCGAAGCTCCAACACTGCAATGCTGCTGCAGCTTTGGCAAACCCCTCATCATTAAAAAGCTGTCTGCAGAGTTGATCCAAACCCAGAGTTGGTGCTGTCTAGGAACAGAGCAGCTCCCAGCCCGGCTGTTCTGCTGCCAAAGGGGAGGCTCCCTGGCAGGGCAGGAGCAGCAGCCAAGCTGGCAACAAAAACCCTCCTGCAAGACACTGAACCAACGTGGACCTGACTCTGCTGGTGCCCCAGAAAGGCCTAAGTGTGAGAGCTAAATCCAGCCCTCAGAAATGTACCGAGAATGTTGGGTTTGCTTTCTTCCTCCTACACACAGCACTCTTATGAAGCTCTGCATGGGGCTGGTGTCCACACTGCTGGGAGGAGATGAGCAAACTTTCAGCTGCAACGTGAGAATCCCTGTTCATACAAAGCCATTACTAAAGCCTCCACTTATTTCCAAGAGAGAAAAAAATATCACGGTCCCCACGAGCCTGCCCGAGAAAAAAAAAAATAAATTTAGATTTGTGTCTGGTGGTGGAAGCGAGCAAAGTTCACACCAGAAATAAAATGCAGCCACGGGGTAATTAATGCAGATTATCAAAGGAAATGAGAAGGTTTCTCTACTGCTAAAAGGACTGGAATCAGTAATAGCTGGCTTTGTAAAACCACTCCTTCACCCAGCCTTTGAATACCAATGTAAGGCATAACATTGCCAAAAATATTCATAATTATCAGAGTCTAAGCTGCAACAACAAAGTTTAAAGTGTGCTTCCCACAGCAGTTTTCAAGTTTGTATAAAGTGCTTACTGGAATAAAACTAGTAACCTATTGTTAAATATGAATCTGAAGTTATTTTTGTACAAAGGTGGGGTCTTTTGGGGGTTTTTTAATATTTCAGATACTTTAGATGTCTCTCTAAATGCTTACTGCTACTTCTTACATGCAGCCAGAGCACAGATATCTTTAATACAAGGACAAAATAACGCTGTCTGTAATAAAATGTTTGTTTTCCACTCAACCAGTTAAAGAAAAGTTTGTTCTAGTAAATTGTAAAAGCTTTCAAGGATGAAAAAATACAGGCAGTTACATTACAGATATTTTAGTACATGCACCAGCTGAAGAGTTCTGCAGAAAAAGGATGAAATTTCTTCTATTACCATCTCTGGTTTTGATCCTCAAATTAAACCTTGAATTTTGCCCTTTTGGTTTTATTTTTAAAATGAATAATTCACCAGGTCTATCTAGTTTACATTTTAACTGGAATGTAAATAAGCAGCCATGCTATTCTGAAGACAATAACATTTCAATTTATCTGGAAAAATAAGAGATTTTATGGCACAATAATGCAAACTGCAATGCCTCATTTAGAGAACAAATGCATTGTTCTGGTAAAATATTGCAGAATTAACTCGTCTTTCTGAGTATTGCTATTGTAACATTATTGTTTGTGTGACAGGAAGGATCCCCACGGGCCCCATCAGGCAACACCTGCAGAACAGCTGCACACTCATGGGGACAACAAGAACAAATAGTTAATAATCCACTGGGGGTTCATTTTAAAAGACAATCTATATCTCACCACACTAAACCCTCCAAAAAACCATATTCTGAGTTAAAATAGGCCTTCCAGTTTAATGGATTTCTTTACTCAAAGATGGTTAGATTTGTTTATGTCATCAAGGCAAATCTCCAACACAACCCCACCTTCAAGAGTTCTTGAGGCCATGTTTCAAGGCAGAACTCTCTGAATTTTTACAAACTTGAGCAGTTATAGTATAGAAATCCAGTCACTGATGAGTTATCACTGACCTACAAAGGAATTAGTGGTGGCTGGAATTTTTTAACCCCTTTGTAATGGAGACTGCAATTTTTAGCACTTGGCCTAACATGTTGCTTTACTTTTATCTATCTTTTTAATCAGGCTGATATCAAGATTCAAGAAAACATCAACTAAAATAGTGAAAAATAACACATAGAGCCCGCTGTAAAATCTCAGTTATAACAACCAAATCCTTGTTTTCTGATTGTTCATCAACGCTAAGGAAAAAAATCACATTGAATTGGTATCTGTTGAATTGCTTATGGAAATCCACATCTATTGACAGCTGTCTCTGCCTCACTCCTTCAGCTCTAAAACTACTCCTGCACTTCTGCAGTACACTTGCCCTGTGCTCTACCCAGGAAAGCCACTACACACTTTACAATTTTTATCACAAAAACCACGGCTGGGTTTGAAGCAAGGAGGAGACAAACCACACGCTGTCAGAAATTTCCATGGAGACTCTGTGAGCACTGTTTCCAAGGGCAAGTGCAATGTTCATTGCTGAAGTCTCATGTTAAAATTAGTTGTACAGGTTGGACAAACCGGGAGCTGCACACTTGATAAAAACTCAGTCATACGATGCAATGCCAGCTGTGCCAGGTAATCCCTACTCCATTTATCTGCTGGAGCAGGACAGCACCTTTTCTTCCTTTTCTGTACAGATCTTTTCTTTGCTCTGCTCCACATATATCAACTCACAACATGAATTATTGTAATGTTTCATAGCTGATATCGAAGTTTTACCTCCTTCAGAACATTCCAGACCATAACTGCACAAAGAAATGATGCCCCTGGCTTCTCCTACCCTTGTGCTGTCCAAAGAAAGGATCTATCTCCCTGTCAAACCTGTCTTTCCAGAGTGAGGTTCCCCTCATCTCCACGACCCCAAGCCTACAAACCTCCTCAAGCAAGAACAAAACCTCTGCTCTGCCTCTCATTTTGCCCCCTGCCAAACCAGACTCTCCCTTCCCTAATGCCCAGCGCCTGCCACGAGTGTTATAAATGGCACTAATTAGGATCCTGGTTGCCCATTAACTCTTTTATTATTCGTGTGACGTTTATGACAAATGCCTTATATTACTTACAAATGGTTGAGGTGGCGCTTGCACACACAGGCATAAACTTCAGAGTCAGGGGAGAAATCATTCAGCAGCAAGGCAGGCTGACTACACCAGGGCTGACAACCACTTTGCTGCTGTGGAAATTTAAACCTCCTCGTTCAGCACGAAAGATAAAGTAGTGTGGCATTCCTAGAAATGCAGGTGGGCTCCTATTTCAACAGTCTTTTGCCTCACTGTAACTATCTCTAAAGATGGCTTTCTCCAGCCAGCCAGGGCTGTGCACTGCATGTTGGCCATAAACCAGAAAAAAATCCTGCCTTTCTCCAACAGAAAAGTCTCCCGCAACAGCCAAGTTGTCACTTCTCAGGATTATCATATCCTCTTAATTAAGTTGCAAAATTCAGAACGGAATAACCCTGATGAACATAAATTACACAGAAATGGATTTGATTTGCATGTAATAATGGCTTCTTTCAGAATTAATTACAAATATGCTGGAGTATGGATTAACGTCCTCCTGATTCAGCAATGTATGTGCATGTTTAGCTGCTCTTCTAAGCTAAGGCTAGGAGTAAATTGTCTAGACAATTAATTAGAATTCTTCTCTCATTTGCCAAAAAAACAGTAAAGCTTTGTGCAGAATCAGTTACCCAGACTTCTTCCATCCCTTCAGAGATCTTAAAAAAAAAATCTATGGGCATATTTGTCATTCCATAATGAATTAAACTGCACACTGTTCACCATCAATTCTACCTGTGCAATCTGCCAGTACAGACTCCTCATACTTGCCATGGATTAAAAGCCTCACAAGAAACCAACCTCTAAAAATACAGCCTTGTTTCAAAACCCCACCTAAGAGGAACAAGGAGAGCTTTGGAAGGATCCCTGCCCAGGGAAGGAGGCAGCTCCATTTGTAAACTGGTCTTTAACGCTCTGCTAAACGCTTCTTCTTAAGTAAACAAACAGCGAGGGAAATGTGCTTGAAGACAGAGATAAAAATGCACATCTATTTACTTTAGAAGCCTGCAAAGCCCGTTCTTTCACGGCTACAGCGTGAGGAAGTGGTGCAACTATTTAAATTCAATCACCATGGGAGTTCAAGGCACGCTCCAAAAAAAGCTGCATGTTGTACCCTCTCCCGCATGCAAAAGCCAGCTCTGCAGAAATCAACGTTGTAACACCGGGACGTATTTACCAAACCATACATGAGCCTGAAGAAGAGCACATCGAATAATGTAAAATCAATAGATCTTACGGACAAGGCTTGGTCAATCCATCCCCAAAGACCTATTTTCAATACCCAGTTTCACAGAACCACAGCATCCCTTTGTTGGTTATGGGAGAGAAGGTTGTGGGGGGAAGAGGAAGAAAAATCTCAAATCCTGATTTTTGCTGCAAACTGCCCAGCAACACTCAAAAGGAGAACCAACTATTTAAACAGAACCTGAAATACCAACAAAAAAACCTCCAAAATATCAAACACAAAGATATTTTTGGCATGAACGAACAGAGTATTTAAATATACCCTTTTTATAAAGTAATTTATACTGCAATAACATCCACTGCTTTTTTTCTTTTTTTGTATTTGCAGTGTAGTGTTGGAAAAATTCAATTTCAAGCCAAAGTAATTTGCTTTATTCTCCATGGTTACTAAACACCACTAGACCACGGATATTTCTGAGTGCAGAAAGAGTTGCATAAAAAGTCATTAATTTTGGTTACTCCCCGAAAACATACAGAAGAAACCAGAACTGATAGCCTACAATAAATATCGAAATCCATCTCAATTTCAGTAACTCAGAGAAGACTACGACCTCCCAAATATCTCTGTGTATTCCCAAAGGACGAAAAGAACAACCAGAAAATTCCCAGCCAGCCTGACCATTGTTCTCTGCCACTGCTCTCCTGAATGCTGCATGAAGTTTTAAATTGATCGAGTGAAGCACGTTTCCGGTGTTAGCCCACCGAACTTGCTGCTCAGAGGCATCCCACACTTTTTTCCAGAGTCAATTCTCCAACGGGAACACCACTCTTTCCCCAACAGAGCACTGAGAATCAAATTTCAGGATCTCCTACCTCGATCAAAAAGTCTCCAGTTCTCAGGCCAGCTTGCCATGCTACTCCCCCTTCATCCACAGATTCCAAGTACTGCAAAGCAGGAAAGGCTGGAGTTGGGGTGAATTCTTCAATTGGTGTGTCAGCTTTAAAAATAAATACCACATTAAAAAAAGAAAGTTATGGAGTGCTTGCAAATACCACTTGACTACAGGCCTATCATTGGCCATCCCAATTTGGGGTTAAAAAATGGTGGGTGCTGGAAGTGAGAGGGAAGTGCCTCACGGGAGATCAGGATGCTGGGGACAGAGTGCAATCCCTCTGCAACAGCAATCCACAGGTCTTCCTTCCAGAGGGGAAAATACCTGCTCCTTTCCTGACACAAACCAAATCAAGCTGCACCAGGCAATAGCCGGGTTCTGATATTCCAGGATATTTGGTATTGGCTCGAGTAACCCTTTTGTGTGCCTGGCAGAATGCTGTAACTCTGGCAACATCCACCCAAAAATGAATTATGTGCTGTAGCCAGGAGAGAGCATCTGGCCAAACTAGGGGGGTGGGGTGGGCGGCGAAGGATGAAAAAGATCAACCAGAATTTTTTTTTTTCCCTTCCTAAATTTAGATGTGCATAACAAAGAAGAGACCAGAAGAGATCACTTCGAAGGACAGGAGGCACAGCTGGCCCTGTGACAGCCCTGTCTGTCCCTCTGTGTCACGCACACACACGGGCAGGAAAGTCCTCGGGTCTTTCACCTGAGGTGCCCCCGCTGCTACGGAGAAAAGCTGGGGGAACCTGCTGGGCTCACACAGAGGGAGTAAGCCCTGCTCAGAGCACTGATAACCCACAGCAATGCTCAGACATCAGGCAGTGCCTTTGCTTTTCCTTCTTCGACTCCAAACATTTTATTTGGCTAAAACTGGCAAAGCTTTTCCAGCCCTGCAAATCCACGGTGGCAGCGGTTTAGGTTTAGGGGTGGGGAATGGGGAGAGCAAAAGCCACGTCCCAAGAATGAAGACATGGAATAATTTTCATGCTCAAGCAAGGCAAGGGAGAACCCATGTGAAATGAGGGGGAGCAAGACATGGGACATACCATCATAGATATAGATTCTTTTTTTTTAAATACAAAGGCAGCAAACTGCACTGAAAGTTAAAAGGCAAAGCATTAAATAGAATGCCTTTTTTAACTCTTAGGAATGCCACCGGGATAGATTTTAGCCTACAGAGAAGGACCATGCAGCTTAACACATGAACAGCTTTAAAAATGAGCACACTACAGGCCATGCAACATACGTGCAGCTTCTGAAGATATAAAAAAAGGTCGTATTTTCATACTAAAACTGCACCAATGTCACCTTGCAGAAAGATCCACACCTATTTTAAACAAAACACCCTTCTCTTGTCTATTCCTATTCGCAGCCCTATTTAACCAGGCTGGCATTTGAAATAAAGCAGCAGTTTTTATGAGGAAAGCAGGTTCCCCACAGTTAAGTAAACTGCACAACAGAACAGATTAATGGCAAAATACTACATCCACCGGCACGAGAAAAATACAGGCAAAACTTTCTCCCCCCGGAACGATTATGCAGTGCTTCTCCTATGTAAAAATGCAAACTGCTTCGGAGAGAAGCCACCGAAATCCATCGGAGTAGTATAGCACACAGAGAATCCTGTTGTCTAGCAACCAAGTGCACCAAGAATAATTCCTGCTTATATTCCGAGATGTATAAATTTCTTCATGCCACTGCACATCACACACACACACTCACACACACACACACACACACACACAGAAGCACATACCTTTTGCCCCTCTGAGCACAAATCCAAATCCTTCATTGTCTTTTTTCTGCAGGACCACTGCCTTTTCTTCTATTATGCAGTCACTGTAGAGAGAATTCCGAGGATAGCGACCATTATTACATCCCTTCATCACCACTGTAGTAGCTGCTCCTCCAGTGTGCAGGTTCATCATCATCACAGCCCGTTAATCAAATAATATTGCAGTAACCAAGCATGGGAAAATATAGAACAAATAGCAGCGAGGGGAAGACAAAGACTAAGCTGGATGGTAAAAGAGAACATGACAAAGCAACTTAAAAGGAATAAAAAAGGCAGAGAGGAAAAAGAAAGAAGAAGAAATCATGCATGGTGGTTTGTGTTCTATATGAATGACTGGATGAACATGTGATCATGTAATCTGTGGGCTAGCTAGGACTCTAAAAGGAAAAAAAGTAAGTGAACTGAACGACAGTATCATTAATAAACTCCTCAATCGTGGATGTACCAGATGCATCTTCTAGTGAAGCCAAAATGAAACCAACCAGAAGAAAAATGAGGCAGCATTTTAAATTTAAAGATAATAAATTATGATTTTCTATTAGCTAACTAAAAGGCACAAATATATTCTGAAAGCTATGCCTTGCATCAAAAGCCCTTTTTCAATCCTATTGAATGTTGCATGCTGCAAGAATCCCACATGATCATCTGACAGCCTACAATGCTAACAACGTGCAGCTGCCTTGGCGTCATCAAGCACAAATTTCCACAGCATCAAGAATCTGCATAATTGAAATAGTAACAAGGCATGCACAAGCAGGAAAACACATTTTCTAAGGAATATTTCCTGTCTCCTGATAAACAATTAATATTATAAAAGAAGGAGATGGTGTAAAGGACTATTTATGTAAGCAGTATTCCCTTAAAGAGAAAGTAGCCTTAGGAATCTCACTGTCATTGGCTGAGATAAAAGTAGAAGGTAGATGAAGAAAACGCACAAAATACACATTAAAATGGGACCTTTCAGATACAGGGAACGATCTGTAAAAGCCTTAAGTTGTTCAATACCTTTCATTAAACATGAAGTTATTAAAAATAAGCTCAAAGCAAAAAAAAAAAAAAAAGGAAAATAAAAGAAAAAAAATTGGAATGGTCTTTTAGGTACCAAAGCATTGCACAGCACGAGTTGCAGGGGTTAAGTTCATGACTTGTCAGCACTGCAAACTATGCTGCTCTAAAATACCTACAGAACCAGTTCAGACAGAAAGGAGTGTGGGCAAGTTTGCTTTCCTTAATTTTTTACTAGCCAACTTCTGTTCCCACTGGTCTCGTGCAGAATCCAGTCCCCAAAGCAGGGAGTGCAAGGAGGGACTGGATCTGCCTCAGGGCCGTTAATAATGCCCAGGGGGAGGAGGAAACTAAAAAAAGAGAAATTGCTGTGACCTTTTTATTTAAAGCCCTGAACAAAGCGAGGGACGATGATCTCAGGACACCAATGGACAGCCTCCAAACTCCAGATTTTTCATGCATCACCGACCATCCTTTTGGTGCCTTTCCAACTCTGCGGGATGAAACTTCCCATGGCTGCTGAAGCGGTGATGTAAGGTTGTCTTCCAAACTGC
This sequence comes from Struthidea cinerea, assembly GCA_013397865.1. Lineage (NCBI taxonomy): Eukaryota > Metazoa > Chordata > Aves > Passeriformes > Corcoracidae > Struthidea > Struthidea cinerea. The sequence continues at coordinate 449,576 of VZTI01001242.1, forward strand.
AGAGTGCTTGACACCACACATGAATTCAAACTGCCACAGCGGTGACTTTGTGGGCAAGAGATGGTCTCCATCAGCACCAACAGCTTTGGTATCTCTCAGCTTACTGTTATTCACTGTGTCATTCAGACATTTCCTGCTCTTACAATTGAAAAACTTCTGCTTCTTGAGAAAGCCCAACACCCCCCTGCTCAGGGATATCAGGCTGGGATGGAATATGCAACTCTCAGAGCCCACTGAAGCTCTCCATCCACATCCTGATGTTCCAGAAGCTGACTGGTCCTGCCAGTGCATTGGCTGATTTCCCTCATTTCACCACCACCTTCTCCAGGCGGGTCCCTGTACTTGTCCAATGAAGAGTCAACAGTGTTATTTTTCTTAATATTTGGTCAAATTAATAAAACCCATTCCCTCCAAGTTTCCTTATAAGCAATTAATAGCTTAATAGAGCTTAGAAGGCAACTTCTGAGAGGTTAGAAGGCAACTTCTGAGATCCTAATCATAGCAAGAGCTTGCTTCAAAGAACCCCCTCGTGTCCCCACCCCAAATCCCACTCCAGTGTCAGTTCATTTCCACACAGAATTCAGAAGTTTATCAGCTCAGCAAACTCAGGATCAGTTCACCTGGTCCACACCCCCCCCAAAAAAACCCCAGGCATCCAGGGTTCTTCCAGAACCAGCTAATGAAATGGCTGGGCACTGTCAAGTCACACTCACTTCATCCTAATGTACAGATTAAAGGTCTAAAAACCACCCCTGATTTTCTTCTCATGTACAGCACACCTATTCCATAAACCACCCAGGTTTATACTTCAGTTCATGCACTGAAAGTGGGGATACCAAGTCGCCAACATTTTACAAAGCTTCGAGTTTTACATGCAGGGGAGAGGTGAGAGGGAAGGGAAGGGGAAGCACAACATGATTTTTGGTGATACAGCTTTCTAATATACAGTTGCAGCCATAAAGAAAACAGCATCATAGCATGGAAAGTAAAAACGTAGGCTTGAAAAAAATCAGATGTCTAGCATTTCTTCTCATTTATGTTCCCTAGGAGTAGGAAACCTGCGATAATCCTATGGCTTGAGTAGCTTAAACTTGTTCGAGCAACCACAGAAAGCAAATTGATTCTCCACACACCTCCCAGTGCTGCAGAGTGAAGAACCAGCAGCAGGCAAAGGTGGAGGACCAACAGGCACACACAAAAATGAACTGAGCTTGCAACCTCCACACCCTTTCTCCCGGAAAAGTTTGCATTCCCAAGACGAGGGGGCAGTTTAACCTCTGACTGTTTGCAATGCTGCTTTTCGCTCACTTTGCCACGCCAGGGCTCTCTGTGCCAGTCAGGGTGGACCCTCCACTGAAGGTCTGTTCACAGTCCACCTGCTCCTGGCAGGCAAAGTGGTGCCAAATGTAAAAGTAGGTCAAAATTTCTCCCCATGAGCCTTCTTGGCAGTGTCTCTTTGATCCTGGAGGTGTCGTAAATACTCAGCAGCAGAACACAGGGTACAGCAACCAGTGACAAATGAAGGTGACACTGCATTAGGAGCCTGCTCACAGGCCTGAGCTCAAGCAAGAAGAGGAATTTCTTCCCAGGTTCTTTCAGCACAATGCACAGCTCTGGGTGAGGCCAGACAGTCCCTGTTATCTGTTGATGCCTTTTCCTGGTCTTCAAATCAAGAGTCAAACACGGTTAGAAGGGAGAAAGGGATTTTACCTTGGTATTTAATTTAAGGATCCTTAGGTGCACCACGCCCAGGTCGAATGCACCTCCATGCACACTGCAATGCACACCCTAAAAGCTCTGGTATTACATTATAGGTCTTACCAATTAGCATATCTATCAAAGATTCCCCAGTGAGAGGCTCGAGGGAGCCCCCTCCTCAAGGAACCTTCCCCTGGATGGTTCTATCTTAATTTACAAAATGTGTTCTGGAGAGGACCTGGGGGTCTGGGCCACACTGATCCCTAACTGCGAAGCTTCTAAAATGTTGAATGTAGCTTGACAAACAAGTCCAAGAATGCAGGCAAAAAGCAGTAAGAATACAGAAGTTATAAAAAGGTATAAAAGGGGTATAAAAGAAAAGGCAAAAAATCCTCATGGCATCACTGTGATAAGCCAAATTTCAATAGGTAAAATCCCTGAAGTCCATTTCTGTCCCATCCCAAACCCAAATTAAAAAGTTCCCATTTCAGAGACGAGCCCTCAGAATATGACCAGTTCCGTATGATGGTAATAAAATGAGTAATTCTAAAATCAATAGCTCATTACTTAAATAGGGCACACACTGCTTTGACTTTGGGCTGTGTAAGGCCAAGATTCATTGCAGGCAAAGTTAAATGCAAAAAGCATCCTATCAAGTGCAGGATAGTTCTGTGTGGAGCACAATCATAAAAACTTCAGGCCAAAATAACAGCCAGTCTAAAGCTCTGCTTTACTCAAGCAGTAAATATCAGCAAACATACTTGTTCATCAGCTCATGTAGCTTCCTCAACAATTTAAGGCCCAAGAATTGTGCAGAGCTGTTACAATTTCCATAATTTTGCAGGCTTACCAAGGGAGAAAGGGAAAGGCAAGGATTTGCCCACGGTCAGACAGACATGTGAGTTTTGAACTCAGCACCGTTCCACATAACAACCATCATTTGTGTGGGCTTTTCAAAACAGCAGGAATTTCTGCTTTGCTAACAGCCCATTAGAATAATATTTGAGGAAGGAAGGAGAAATGTCAAGTCTGTCATAAAGACCCGTACAAAGAAAATAAAGGTTGGAGTGCAGGTTCCTGCTGGAGGCAGGCCCATGAAACCTGGCTTCCTGTTCTCATCTGGGATAACTACACCTTATCTTGAGGCATGACTTATTCCTTAAAGTTAAAATACGGAATTTTAACTTTAAAAGTTAAAATACTAAATGACAGAGGTGGAGACTATCAGGACTACAGAATGTGTTTGGGCAAGTTTGTATCAAGTGTTTCCTTGCTGATTTCGATCTGAACAACAGCATGTAGAGGACACTCCACTGAAAATTATCACCATTATCTGGAAACAAAAGTGGCTGTTTGGTGTATTGTCAGTGTCTCCCCGAGGCAGAGGAAAAAAATGAATTTAAAAGGAATTATTTTCCTGATTCTCTGCAGTCATGCATCCCCTAGAAATGTAACCCAACCCTTTCAGCTTCAGCAGCCCCTGAACCCACAAGCCCTTCAGTCAGGACTTGCTCTCCCCTTGAGTGAGAAGTGGCTCTCTCCAGGTTCACCCCTTTCAGCTGGCCAAGTAAATCTAAATCTCTTCATTAGCCCTTTTTCCTCTCCTCAGCACTCTTGCAATTGCAATCTTTTGGAAAGATCTACAGAGTTCACAGCTAGATACATCCTAGAAGAATCAAGTGCTCTGCCAGGTGCAATAAAACGCTACCTAAATCATTCCATAAATTTATATCCAACGTCTGGAAGCAGTCACACTAATTCCTTTCAGGAGAAGATGGCCAATTTATGGTGGTTATGTGCAAGCCAGAGAAGGGCATTTGGGAAATCTGTTCAAGAAGAGCAGCCCCTTGTGCATTATCCAACAGTCAATCCCTGTTAAAGACACACCAAAAATATTTCTCCCTCTTTTCGGGAAGTAACGTGCCCTGATACCACATAAAATGGAAATTATGTCCACAGCAAACCTTATTGTAGGATGTAGCAAACTTTCAGTGGGAAAATATTTCCTGTTGCTGCTGGAAGGGGTCAACCTTACAATTTATAGTCAACTACTCTAATGACTTCAGGAAAACTGGCTAATCCTAGTAATTAAGGCCTTCAAGATTAATGAAGACTCTGTCTGTGATTGCTCAAGTTTCCCAGGCATCGATCATCCACAGGTCTCACAGAAGAGCTCTCACAGCTCTCCTGTGTCAGGCACAGCAGCAATCACTTGCTCAAGAGGCAGCAGCTACAGCAGCGAGTGGGTTCTGTGCACAGCAGAGAGGAAAACACACAGATTGCCCCTAAAAAACCCACTGGCAACCCCAACAGAAAGAGTGGGATGTAGCCAACCATAAATTCCAACTCACAGTGACCTCTCCCTTCACGGAATCCTGGAATCCCATCGTGGTTGAGGCTGGCTTACTCTGTACAGCTGAGCAATCCTAATGTCATATATGGCAAGTCTAAATGGTTTTCCTTTAGAACGTGCTTCTCTGGAAGTTTGTAGCAAGATGTGTTTGGGAGGAAGGAAATATTCCCAAATGGATGGGTAAGTACCTCAGCCCTCTACCCAGAGCAGACAGAACCCATCATCAGAATAGAAATGCTGGAGACAATAAACTTTAAATTGATAAATTCCTTACGAGGCAGCTGAAGATACAAGTCCAAGGAGTATGATCATGGTGCAGTAATTAAAACATGACAGAGAAGGGACGAACAGAGCCACACAGAACTAAAATTTCTCCAAGTCATTCTGCTATTTCATTAAAAAAAAATAAACTGGAGAATCAGGGCTGCATATGGGAGTGCAGCAAGGAATCAAATGCTTCGTACTACCTATGGATCTCAGCTTCACAGGTGCTCTCAAAGGAATGCAAGCAGGGAATCTTTACTGGCACAGACAATTGCTGGTTGTGTGTCAGGGCCTGACTGGCACAGCTGCACTCAAACAAAAAAGCCCAGAGAAGACAGACAAGATCACCATTACCCCTGCTTGCACTGTTTTCCTCTCTGGCTTTATAAATTGTGGCAAACAGTTTCGAATTGCAACAGAAAGGACGTGGTCTGATTTCTCCTTGGTAAACTTGGCATAGCAGTGTCTTCCTCAGCTGGCTACGTTCAGGCCAGGTAAAGGAGTAGGAAAATAAGAAAGGATGCTCCAGCAATCCTCCTCGAAGCTCCCCATATTCATATATTTGTCTTTCCAATCTCCTGTACCAGTGCTGTTTCTCCAGAGTTAGTAAACATCTCATGGAGCTCTTTGATCATGGGAACAGCAAGGCTGCAGATTTTGCTTTGAAATCTGCTGATGAAAGAGGGACATGTCAAACTGTGGCTGTTTTAAAAGACATTCAGATATTCTCCAGTTCCGGATCTGTACTCCACAGCGAGGGAATCACAGACTCCAGTAAAACCTGACAGGGCACATCACATCTTCCACCTAAAAAAGGTGTTTCATTCACACTTTTAAACAAGGAATCAAGCCGTCTGTATTGGATTTTGAATACTTGATACCCTGGGTGAAAAAAGAACAGTTCTTCACAAAGTCCCCAAACCCACACCAATATCAGCCATGAAGTGATTCAGGAAGGATCAGGAAGTCAGAAAGATGGTGCTGCTTCTTCCAGCCAGTGATCAGCAGAGGTGCCCAAAAAAATTAACCATCATTACAAAGAAGCAACCTATCTTAAAGAGTACACTTTGATGGGTTTATGCTATAAAGCTTTGCCAAAAATTACAGGTTTAAAAGAGAAATATTAAATTTCACAACAGAAGTGCAAAGGAGTTGCACAATGTTTTTTATGTAGAACCAAGGAGAAACTTCCTCTCTCTCTCTCCCCCTCTGCCCACATTCCTTTATTCAGCTTTTAATTACCTTTAGTGTTATATTTTGTGGCATGTAGGAGAAGGGAGTAGCCAACCTAAAGTAATACATTCCAAATCAATTGCTGTGGCTAATGGTACTTGTGGGTTTTTTCTCTGTTTCCACCTTATGTTGCTGAAACTGCAACTAAAGTAAAATATTGATACAGCAAACCAGGAAGTCAAACAATTTCCTGGAAAGGGAAATCATCCAGTAGAAGTCTGATTCTGTATTACGGAGGAATCTCAGGAGGGGATATGAAGGGAGTAAAAAAGTTAGTGGCAAGTTCATAATCTTAAGCAAATACATATATAGGGTATATGTGCACCATATGTGTGGCTATATTGATATCCATATATGAATGTATTTATACACACTCATAACAAAACAAGTGTTTTAGCCTTTTTTAAGAGAAATGTTATCATTGTTTCACGTCTGCACTGGTAGGGAGAAAACAAAAACATCACTGGGGGTGAGGAGAGTGGCAAAATAAAAAATAAAAGCTTCATTCCCCTGTGTTAATGAATTTCATTTCTATTTTAAAAATGAACAGTCATTTCAAACACCACACACGACAAAGTGAAAGCCAGACATGGAGCATGCAGGCAGGAGTCCTTCTGGTGTGGAACTGCAGAGTTTTACAGCCCAGAGTCCTTCAAACCCCTTCACACGTATTGTTCCACCTAGCACAGGAATATTTTGGGCTCCAGCACGCTCCACTTGCAGCTGATACTTATCAGCAATTTCAGTTTTAATTAGCAAGCGTTCGAGCAGTGTGAGCCTGGACTGTGAAAATATTAATATTCATTGCTAATGCGATGAGCCTTGAGCACACAGGCTGTTCAAACACTCACACATGTTTAGGTAACCAGGATATTTATCTAATAAACACTTTACTGTTTAGGTTTGTATTTTCCTACCCCAGACCAGCTGCAGTTCCAGCCCCTGATATTGCCACTAAACCACAGAGAAATAGGAATTTTCTCCCTAATCATCTTAACATACAAGTGTTCAGATGAAAGGAATAGCAATTATAGATATTAAAACCACTGCTTTTTTTATAGATGTTTCTTTTTTAATTAATAATTTTCCAGCTGTTTTTGCTAAAATTGGTCTTTACTGTCACAGACAACCCCAGTACCAAGGAGAGGAATACGTTCAGGGTTACCAAACAGGACAAGCAACAAAGGCAGAAGAAGGGAAGTAACTTCAGTCACACCTTGAGTTTAAAAGAAAACAAACAGAAAGTGTTTTATTAACACTTTTAAAATGTGTTACAAGCCCTTGAAGGCAGCAGCTTGACCTTGCAAAGTCTTTAAAACAATGATTCAACTCACTGTATGTTTTGGTATCATAACTCCACCTGCTCCAAGAGAGTCTCAACAAAAATCAACTATGAAATAGGGGAAAGAAACAGGTGATTTCAGGACTGGTGAGAAACAAGAGTTTCCAATTAATTTTAAGGGATCCCTCAGGTTTTCCATCACACCCTGTTCGCTGTGATGAGCAGGAGGAATCAGCATCCTCCTGTCCTGCATTCCTTGGAAAATAAATACAGCCCTAACCACAAGAAGTCTGAGTAGGCCTGACTGTTCATTTCAGCTTTACAGATGTAAGTATTTCACTTACAAGTCTGCATTGTACAGGAGAGCACAGTGCTTAAATCAGTGTTAAACACTCTGCAAAATTTTATGACAAAAAATGTTATGCCTTTAGTACATAACTTACAAGTAAGTTTGAAGTTCTGCCTCAAAACAAATGAGGCCTCACCAAGGGCATAAAGTTTTTCTGAAAACGTCTTTATTCTTCTCTGAGAGCTTTAAAAATACAGTGTACAGTGAGAAACTTCGATTTTCTGGGATTTTACACAAAAGGCCAGTAAAGGTGATGTGAATTACGGTTTGATTTTCACATATCCCTTTAAAAATCCTGACTAATCACCACGTTATTTCACAGTCTCATTAACAGCAGAAAGGACGTGGCAACTCTACCTTTTTTTCTGAAATATATTCTCCCTCTGCATTTCTCTAATTGCACTAAGCCCTTGGGTTATTTTAAGTGTCTCTCCAAATTTTGCTTTCCTGCAAGACAGCTTGAGAAATGTCCACCTTAACAGCTCTCCTGCCTACCAGCATCATCAGTTCCAGCAATTTTGTCAAAGCCCGGCCAGTTTAGCCCAAAGTGTTGGTAGCAGTGAAAAAAATCACTGACTTTGCAATTTAATTTAAATTGGCCATGACTTCTCCTAATTATGTGACAGTCGAACTGGAAGCTCTCCTTAATGCCCTCTTGCCTTTCACATTCAGCTTGTTGGTTGCACTGATGTGGAATTTCTGGGAATACGAAGCTTTCGTTTCCTGTGTGCTGGAGACAGGGTAAAAATGTTGGTTTATCATTTCAAGTCAGTTCAGATGCATAGAGTTTAATGTATTTCAGAGTTCAAGGTGTTGGAAGTGTTTGCAGGAGAGGTAGAAACCACCTCTGCTGTAGGTGCAACCGCTCCAGGTTTGGACACGCTCATCTAAAGGATCCCATCTAAATGATACCTACTCAGTATCAGCCCTGGTTTTCACCAAACTCTTAATTCTGTTATCTGGGCCCTATAAAAAATTAGAGAAATTAGAAGACACATGGCTAACGATCTTTTTTCCCCCCTAAAATTGCAGGTGCCACTTTTTCTTAGCGCACACGTTTAACACTGGCTATTCCTCTGCTCAGAACCTTGCCGTGAACTCGGTTCTAGTGTAACACTTATCCCTCAAAGCAAATCTTTTGTTGATGCATTTCAGTCCTTGTCAGACGTGGTTTCTCCCACGACAGGCTGACATTTTGTGTCAGAGAGAGCAGGAAGCCCCAGCAGCATCAGCAGCTCCTCACTCGGTGCATCTGCCAATCACTGCCATGGAGCTCCCCACACACCCACAAGGATGGGGAGAGCATCTGCCCCTTGGCTCGGGGAAGGAATAACACTTTCAAAGGACTTGGAAAAAGCACTTCTCTGTCCAGCAGGTTCCTGGCATTCAGCAGCAGCTCAGGCTGTGGATTTAAGTCTGACACACACAGGACTCAAGCCCAGCCCTCCTTTAGTCCAGGTGAACGTTCCAACACCAGTTATTGTTTGCTCTTTAGCTGCTCCCTCTTTGTTGGGTTCGACTCTGCTCCATTTCCAAAGAAACACAAGTCCAGCACATCTGGTTTGTCCCAGGACAAATGAGGCACCCTCCTCCCACCATCTTCCTTCTGCACCACGGAAGAGACTGAGCATGATAATCCACCCCTTTCCGATTTTGGATCATTTCAGCTTCTAAGAGGAACAAAACACATACGCTGCCTGCCAGCCACCCTGAGAAATTTGCCTCATAGATCAAACTTACCAAATGCAGCAAATATTTGTGAAAATCTGGCTGGAAAGAGGGGGGTGGGGGAAAAAAAGAGTGGTTTAAATCGTTGCTCCCACTGGAGGCAAGCCCACAGTGCGAGCTCACCAGTAATCTGTTCCATTTGGGGCTGCCAAAACTTCCAACTGCATCACTCCCAAGCAGAGGCACCATATGGAGACTTTGCTCAGCTGGTGATGAGGTGAGAGCACAGCAGCCAAAGGTGCCCTGGGGCAGAGAATTAAATCATGGCAGGGGCTGGGACACAGGAACGGAAAACACTAATTGTTAGAAACCTAACCATTCTCCTTTCCCCCCTCCCCAAAAATCCCATTTGGATCTCCTGTTTTCCTCTGCTCTAATTACGTGGCTCTAGCTTCTAACCAACCTGGTGTCACACCCTCTCAAACTTCTTTTTCTGCATCTCCACTCCTTTTTCTTTCCTTTTCTTTTTTCATTTCCTCTAGTCTAATTTAAAGTAAAAAAACCACTTTATTCCCCCCATGCACAGGACACAGGCTGCTGCTTTCAGTGGTGACATTTAAATCCACGCTGTCCTCCAGCATCCGGCCGGAGGAGTTGCAGAGGAAATCCTGCTGAGCCTGGGAGTACCAATTGCTGTGCAGGAAATGGCACAGCCCCCAAATCCCAGCCCTTGCAGGCAGCAGCTTCTCTGCCACAGTCACACAGTTAAGTCTGGACCAGCACCAGAGGTAGATCCTAAAAGTTTTTCAGAAGGAGCATTTTAATTCTGAATTTTGGAAAGGCTGTGTATTTTTTTGTCAGCTGCTGATCTCTCTTTGCTAACGCTCATCACTAAAAATTTAGGCAAATATTTAGTCCAGAAAATGCCTGACACTTGAATCATTAGTTACCAAACCATTAGTTGCTAAAAGCTGAAATCTCGCTGAAGTGGGTTAAGCAAACTTCACTGCCAAGGCAGCACACTACTTAAAAATGCACCTACAAGCTAATGGAAAATTTCATCACTCACTGCAGAGTTTTGCATCGCACTGTAATTGTATTAGACCTAAACAGTGCAATTCTGGTACAGGTTTAGACGGAGAGGAACCACAATTCAGATGCTCACACACACACACACACACACACACACGCCCTTTTTACCTCCTGCTTCAGCAATTCCTTTCAATATTTGCTGCAGTCACCAGCACCAAAAGCTCCATTGTGGCATCACACAGCAGCAGGGGAGGCAAAGTGCAAAGTTGTTTATCAGCAACCAAAGGAATTTTCATTAGAAACTGAATAACTGGAAATGAAAAACTTCACATTTTCCATCTCCACCTGCTCCACAGAGGCTACAATTATTGCTTTAATTATTGCCTAAATACATATGCAATTCTTCAAATTGCATCAAATTATGCTCTTCAAGTTAATGAGGCACAAGGTATTAAAATTGAGCTACCCTTGCCTTTCTGCCTCACATTAAGAGCAGTTCAGGGCCATCAGACAGCTACACTCACACTTAATTAATTAATTCAGAACAGACAACGGGCAAGTCCAACAAAATAACTTTAGACATCAGGTGAGGTTACATGCACACAAAACACTGTACATGCTTTTTTTTTCCTACAGTTTGGCTGGTGCTGAGTGTTCTCTGTGCCCAAAAGAACCATGATATCACATCTGCAGAGATCTTAAATCATTACAATCTCAGAGAACTTTCAGATGTAACCACATCACTGCCTCACACGGGTATATTTAATTACAATGATGAGCATACTCAGGTATTTTTGCTACCATCTTCTAGCCAAACCTGAGCTATGTGTGTAGGTAAAAAAGGTAAAATGCTGCTGGTTTTACTTGTTTCCACCAGAGGAAACCAAGGATTGTGTTTAAAATATATGCCTGCAGGTAAGAACAGCTGTAAAATCACTTTCCACTTATTATCAACGTGTCAATCCCAGAACAAAGCAAGGGAAATTGTGGATTTATTGTTAAGAGTGAACAGCACCATTTCACTCTCCTTACTCCCATTTCCTTCAAGAGATCACCTGAACAGTACAGGCTTCCCAGGAAAACATTAATACAGTGGAACTGGTGCCATCCAACGGAAAACAAACAAAAGAGCAGTTCAGAGAACCCTAGAATGGTTTGGGTTGAAAGGGACCTTAAAGGTCATCCAGCTCCCATCCCACATCATCTAGTTCTAATCCCAGTTCAGAAAATCCAATTTATTCTCCGTGTAACAACACTTCTGTCACTGTTCCGCCTGGGGAGAACCAACGTGAAAATGTGGGAAGCAGGATACAAAATATAACAACAGCTCTTATACCTTCCCTCAATTTTTGCAAGGATCCATTTGCCAGGATTTAGTGGATTGCTGCCAGGCAAGCAGCACTCAGCAAGCACATATGCCAAATTCCCCACTCCAGGGACAGGGGCCACCATAACCAGGAGAAAATCCCTTTGCTCCCTGTCAGTTTTACATTCCTCACCACTTGCAAGGGCCAGAATGCCACCAACAATTTCCATCTGTTTTAAATCCGTATTTTATTATTTTCAAATCTATATTTAAAGAGGTGAGTGACTGCATTTCTCCAGAGGGAGGATTATTTATACAAAATATCCACGTGAAACCAGATCTCGAACCAGAGGGAAGCATTTCTGCATCAGACTGGGAGCTTCCACCAAAAAAAGGTGTGTAGCACACCTAATGCCTAAACTACCGAGACAGCACCGCTTACATCACAATTTCGGAACAAAGGTACCCAACAGGCACGTTCTGTGGGCTCCAAAAAATTTAAAAAAGAACACAGCTCTCCACAGCATGCAGAGTGACAGGGGCAGGCAGATTCAGCTGTGCCAGGGAGTCTCTCTGAGCTGCTCAGGATGAAAGCTTCGGCTGCTCCGTCCGACAGCGCGGATGACAACAGCAGCACAGAACGGCCTGGCAAGGACATGTGAGAAGAATCTCCCAGGTTTTTATTAGGTGTTTGTATGTAAATTGGCCCTTGAAGAGTTGCTCCTGTCAGCTTCTACACTCCTGGGACACGGATGCTGCCACCTGACTCCAAGTAGAGACAGTAGGGTTAATGAATTAAGCTTTTAATTAAGTTTTCTCGCAGACTACACCATCCAATTTTCCTCTTTTTCTTCCTCCAGAAAAACAGAACAAAAACCATAAGGCAAATCAATTTGGTGCTGTCATTAACTTGGTGGCAACAAGCCTTTGACAAAGGTTATTTGTCATCACATCCTCTCCTGTGAGCTCCTCAATACTGCTGGAACCATGGGATGTCAAGGAAAGGCACCAGAAAAACTTCTCCCATGCAGGGATTGGAACCAGTGAAAGTGGCTGGAGGAAAACCCCCGCGTGGAAGTCGATAATTCTGTGAAAAAAGACACACAATAGGCAGGAAACCTCACATTTATCTGCATATTTGATTGCACTGAGGTTGGCATTCAGTTGTGCTATGGCTTTTGCTGTTGCCCTGTTCTGCTGGGGGTGGGAGATGACGCAGTGAATGCAGTAGGAAAAGTTGCCACTGTCGTGTCCTAAAGTTCCCAAATTCATGGAGGCAACGGATTGTGTTTTCCACCACACCAAGTTTATAATTTTTACTTAGCACCAAACTGTCTCACATGATTTCAGTCTCCAGAGTATGAAACTAAGTTATCACTGCGTTATCAGCCACATTACATTTAAAAGGGTGATAACATTTCACATTTGAAATTAAGCAACTAATTAATTCCACATATTTTCCTGACTGAACAATCCACTGTCCCACCTTGAGAGACTTAATCAATTCCCTCACTTCAGTTAAAAAGCAGATAAAAAATGATCGTTTCTAAAGGTTTACCTTAGCTTTAAGTTTTTAAAAATAAAGAATTTTTTTTAATTCAAACATCCATTCTACGCCTTAGCAATACTTTCTGTTATTAAACTGGAATTCAACCTTGTTGAAATAACTCATTTACACCCTATGAATAATTTCATTTGAATTAACTGCTGACCACAAATCCAGGGAAGACAGAAAACTCCAGAGGTGTGGCAGTCTTGCATTATCTCCTTGCAGTTTTAGTGGTGTATCTGCTCTTTAGGACAAGGAGTGGGGATTTAAACTGAAAGAGGATAGGCACGAAGAAGAAATTCTTCCCCGTGAGGGCATGTCATCAGCATTTAAAGCAGATAATACATCAGACCTGGTAGTTTCAAATATTACATTATATTTGTATGATATTTAGTGACTGTTTGCATGGGCCAGCAAGTCTCAGTGCCTTTCTCCACATTAGTGAGCATCCTCCCCATTTTCCTGAAGTCAGTGTATGGATAACTGATCTCTTATGCAAAGCTGAAATGGGATTTAATGAAGCTCCATTACTCAAGCTGCACATTTTCCTCAAGATGAGAAATGCCACGTACAATGTATTTTCCTGCATGTGAATAAGCCCATTAATATAGATTTCTGAACAGAGTGTTTCTACTCAGCAATTTTTGCCCTTTGGGAGGGAGAAGGGAAGAGAGAAGGGAGCAGACACTTCCCCTCACTCCCCCACATCATCTTCAGAAAGGAACTGGATCAGCTTTGTTCATACTTTGGATTCAGAGCTGTTCTTAGCACAGAGGCACAATTGCCTTCTGACAAATGTTTATGAAACCTTTGCTGCCAGCGTTAAATCTGTTGCAATGCATTCTTCCCCGACTTTGATAGGAAATGATAACACAGAAAGTAATCAAAGCAATACAAATCTGGCAATATCCAAAACTGCTCTCCACTTTCACACCTTGTTTGCCTCTTTGAATAATTCCCCTCCCTGAAGAAGCCCCTTGTGAGGAATTAAATCTGGATGCACCACCAAGAGACATTAATCTCCAGACAGGTTCGGAAATGCAAAGTCTTTTTGCTTAGCAGCAATACGTAAGCACCAGTGAAGTCACCAGTCAAGAGGTACAGAAAGCTGATTTGCAGCCTCAGTCAAGTACCTGAAATACAACTTGGTGTGTTACTAGTTTTTAGTTTTCCTGGTGTTACCTTATAAAAATTCTAAATTTACCGTACTCTGCTGAAAAAAATGTGTTAAGCAAGTCTACCTTTCCACTGTATTTCTTGGAATTTTCCTTCTCCTACCTTTCCCTCTTGATTTCCACTATCACCCTTCAAAATGGATCCACTGGGTCTCGGATTCACTGTGGAAACTCAGGGAGAGTTTTCTTCCAATCCTTGCCTCTGCTGCTTTCCCTCTCTCTGCTCAGACAATTAACAGATACCAGCTGCAGACACACTTCATAACTAATTTATATAAGGCTGTACAAAAGTTCATTTTTTTCTCCTGCTCAGTTCTGAATCAGGCAAGGTACATTTTTTGAGAGTTTTACTGTTGCACTGCAGAAACCCAATACCTTTAGGAAAAAACCTCTAAACAATACATGAATGAAACAACAACCTAAAGAAACAAACGGGGGGGGGGGGGCGGA